>JAWDGP010000665.1:275000-320000 GCA_033675545.1 Elysia crispata
GATTCTTACAGCGTTTCGACCTAACCAAGGTTGTGCGAGTCAAGGCGCTGCATGACGTGAGATACGCCATCTTGTGGAGCAACCCGGGCTCTCTGGCCCTGTGATATTCACTGACACGCCCCAGAGTCAGGCTGGCTCCCTGCTCCCTGTGACTGGCTGGTCGCCCTCAGGCCTGCTCCTAGGCGTGAGCAGCACTAGCCAGTCTCTTCCTGTCTTTGCTCAATCCGGAGAAAAAGCTTCACTAGGTTGTACTGGTGTCCTGATTAACATTACCTTCCCGGGGTTCCTTACGTCTAGATCTATGTCTTTTATACCGTACACGCTCTCACTCCTCATGAGCAGTAGAGAAATAATTCCCTCTGCAGTGATGCCGTTCTTATTTTCTTTTACTTGTGTCTTACCGCCAACTTTTAGTATATTTCAGAGCCTTGTATCCGAGAAATGCATTGAAGATAGAGAAATAACATATTAGGCCCAATCGTGAAGTCACTAAACAAGAATTCTGAAGAGATGAAGACAAAATGAAGAATTGATGATATTTTTGACATAAGCGCAGGTCTATGGTTTAAAGTTGGCACGGTTTTGGCTCATTCTTTAATAGCGCGGCAAACTAGAAAGATACCGATAGATAAAATAATGAAGAAAAGGGCAATGAAGGCAATAAATAAGAGGAAGATAGTTGGAAAAGAGGGCTGGGGGCAGAAGGGTATGAGGCGAAGATTAGATGAAAGAAAAATTGTTTTATCACAAAATAAGATGTGAGGGGGAGCATGGGGAAGACCAAGACGATAAGATTTATCTGGAGGACGAAAAAGAAAATGAAAAGAAGGAAAAGCATAAGGATGAAGACAATGAAAAAGTTCAATAGAAGGACAGGGGCATGAAAAGGATGAGATCGAGGGGGCGGACAAGATGAAGAGATAGAAAGATGAGAGAGAATAGAAGAAGACAAGGAGAAGGAAAAGTCGGTCAAGGACGAGGAGAAAAAAGAGATGAGATACGAGGAAACCAGTGAAGGAGTAACATAATCGTGAGAAGAAAGAGGAGAACCAGAAAATCAGAGAGGAAGAAGAAGAAGAAGAAGAAGAAGAAGAAGAAGAAGAAGAAGAAGAAGAAGAAGAAGAAGAAGAAGAAGAAGAAGAAGAAGAAGAAGAAGAAGAAGAAGAAGAAGAAGAAGAAGAAGAAGAAGAAGAAGAAGAAGAAGAAGAAGAAGAAGAAGAAGAAGAAGAAGAAGAAGAAGAAGAAGAAGAAGAAGAAGAAGAAGAAGAAGAAGAAGAAGAAGAAGAAGAAGAAGAAGAAGAAGAAGAAGAAGAAGAAGAAGAAGAAGAAGAAGGAGGAGAAGAAGATGAAGAAGAAGGAGGAGAAGAAGAAGAAGATGAAGAAGAAGAAGGAGAAGAAGATCCAATCCACTGTAATGGCGCTAAGGATATCTGGCCTCTTTCAGGCGCCATGGATTTAAAGAACTCTTATTCTCGGCAAGAGCCACGAGGCCTGATACAACTCCCTGGAAATGTCAGATGTGGCTCCAAACTCGAGTGCGGTACGTGTAGAATCTTGACATACTGAAGCTGTAGCCATACATTCTGGGTGTGTTTAATGCTGGTTTCTAGGTTAGAGATCAAATCAACAAATCAACACGAATAATTCAGCCAATTGGTCTTGCTGATTCTCGGTGATTTCACGCTGTTTGCAGCGAGAGTTTATGTTAAAGCTCTGTTTTGCGTGGCAAGTCAGAACAGGTCATTATGGGTTGTTTTCTTCCTCAATTTCATTATACACGGGTAATTATATAAACATAGTCAATATTTCTCTATGAGTTAAAAAAAAAAAAAAGAAATAGAGAAATAATAATAATAATAATAATAATAATAATAATAATAATAATAATAATAATAATAATAATAATAATAATAATAATAATAATAATAATAATAATAATAATAATAATAATAATAATGGGGCTATACGTGCTATCCCTTTTCCCCAGCCCCAGCACTACCAACCACCCCCCCTCCCCCCCAATTCACAGTGTATGGGTCATTATTCGTGTCTCCACCCACCCATGTTACCACTGTTTTCCACCGTATACGCGTGAATGCAAATGTGACATTTTACCAACTCCAGATTAAATATTTCTACTCCCAGTCGGTATCCCACAGATTTTTGCCCGATAAATGGGATAGAAAATAAAACTGAACTCAATGGTTTTTTCTATCTTAAGAATAGGGATAAATCGGTGAAATATATATTCATTATAAACTGAATAATAAATCATGAAATTCCCACAGCTCGCTTTAAAAAGCTGTGCTATTTTGCTGATTGAATGTTGTATTACTCCATTGTTCAAAATATTTAGTCGGATATCTAGTCTCAACAAATAATATTGCTAGAACATATGGGATTTTCAGGATGCTTGTTCTACTTCCTAATGGTCGACATTTTGCTTGCTCTATTCACATAAAATATTTAAGGCTGTGTTAAACTCTAGATCTAGCATGATAGAATCGAGAATACAAGACATGAAACAACGCAGTTAGGTAACGACAACGATAACAATAGTTTTAACGTTGTCCTGTCGACAGTAAATATTATCGTTTTGTAAGGCGGATGCTTAACAAAATTTTTCCTTGACAACTTAGAAACTATACGTATAAAAAGATGAGTCCTAGCGTTTTCAGTTTTTTTTTTATGTATATTATATTGCACGATGTACAATTGATCAACGAATAATTTAGACAAAACTTGTGGGAAACTGCTCTCTCCAACTGTGCCTGCTGCAGTTCGAGTCAAACTCGCCACCGCATACTCATAAGTCTATCGCTCTAGCTTCTGAACCATACTGCCCTCAGCGCACTCTGAGGCTAAAACACACAGGAATACTATCAGTACAACCAACATTTCCGAGCATGATGAAAAAAGTAGCTAGAGGCTACTGTTTAGATAAAAAGCAACAGCAAGAAACAAAAAATAGTGCTCTTCCTTCAGCTCAAACTCCAGCGTTGGGTTATGGCGTGGCTCTGTCAATGATCATAACATATCTGAAACTAGTGGAGAGCTAGATATTGGCGGCTGAGATTCTCTTTCAAGTGATTTCATTTCTGGGTTTAAAGTGCCTAATTTCTGATTGTTTGATGTAACCCTTCCACTAGAACGAGATATCATCAAACAGTTCCTTACAGAAGGAAATAGTTCACTACCAGTCATCCACACCAGCTAAATAAACATGAAAACGCAACCGTTAATTGTGCCAAAGGTTCAATGTAAGGTCTCGAACCGGGGACATAGACGCCCTCCACATTCCGGGCCAGACGTTCTGCCACTGAGCCACCAGTGCTTACATGGCAAGAACGATCGGGATAATCACAGAACGATGGTTTGAAGAGGAAATCCATCACAATTGTGATAGTTCAAAGGTCAAGGAAGAGAATCAAAACAAAATGAATAATGATAATAAAAATAGCTTTTGTAGAATTCCCATTCGGCTTTCATCGGCGGCAGCACCTGTAAAGTTTCTAATTACCACGCCTCAAATCTGTGCCACAATCCTGTCTGAGGGCGTCGGCATAAACACCTCATCAGAATAGCCGATTCATGAGTTCCACAGACCGGAAGTCATTATATCTGCCCCCTTTTCACATCTAGATTCTATTGAAGACGACCAGCATTCTCTGTTTAGCTTCAAAGAGAGTCAATGTATACCTTTGGTCACATTTCTCTATCTCTCTGTCTCTCTCTCTCGCTCTCTTTCTCTCTCTTCCTCTCTCTCTCTCTCTGAATATATATATTTTATATATATTTAGATAAAAACTATCACCCACAACTCTCTGGGGTTTATCCCTTGAAAAGACACACGGAGACTGGCTTCCCGCAAAGCAAACGATAATGCTGATTACATGGAATCCAATTCCACCACCAGATGCAAGAATGGAACCCGTGCCTCTTTAGAGAGGGTTCAACGTTTAACTGTGTAATTGTTTTATTGAATAACTTAGCTAACTGCATTTCACAAAGGGCGCTTCTTAGATGGGTTTGCATTTCAACTCATCATTTAGAATAATATTTAAATGTATTGTTGATGCCAAGGATTTCCCAATAAATGTTCCTTATGCAAGACAAGTTATGGTTTAACCACATCGCAGCAAAGAAATTGGTTTTACATTTTTTTCTGTTAAAAGGTTGGGGCCAAAAAACTAATGATCACAGCAAAATGAATGATAAATTAAATGAGTAAAAATAAGATCTAAAGATATCTTCACACCGTATTCCTGCCAAACACGCTGTATGTTTCCCAGATTAGTGCCAAATAGGCACTCAGAGTACCTTCAATATGTGTTTAGCTAATTATCAAGACACAAAACGAAATTTATAATTTTGAAATAAGTAAAAGTCGTACATGATAAAAATACGACGAGATAAAGTATTTAACGGCCCACCTGAAAAGCATGCAATTTATGCTAAAAATGTAAGAGAAATGTGAAAAAATCAGCCCAACCTAGCCGGAGATACTTAACAACTGTGTGAAGTTACTGTAAACCATATTGAAATCACTGACAACACCCCCTCCCCCCAAAAAATAATAATAATATATATATATATATATATATATATAAACAAAACAAACAAACATAAGAAAACCCAAAAACTTGCATAAAAAAAAAAAAATAAACAAAGAAAAAAAAAAAAAAAAACAAAAAAAAAAAAACAACAACAAACACAACAACAAAAGAACAAGACCAAAAAAAAAAAAACAACAACAAAAAAACAAAAGAAAACATCAAAAACAGGTTTTCTATTTGTGGTTACGGCAGAAGAATCCCCAGATATTACAATGGTCCTAAGAAAGTTTTGATTGAGTACCAATAAACTTCCAATAGAAAGAGGCAGATGGGTATAAATACATTTCTCTGATAGAGTGTGTCTCTCTTGTTACTGGTTGAAGCTGGGTGATGAATTCCATCATCTATTTGTCTGTCAAAATCTATTGAAGGAAAGGAGATTGTTTAAACAAGAAATTTTAAGTTACTTCGTTCTAATAACGTTTATTCATGACATTTTCCCTTACACACATATTGATGTTTTACATGACCTGCGTCGTAACAAATTTGAATTGAAAATTTCTATGCCTGTATCTCCATTATTGCAAATGTGTGTGTCTCTTATCCTTATGTCTCTGTTTATGTGTCCGTCTGTATCTGTCTCCGTTTAGCGTTCTATCTAGCTTACTGTATGTTTGTATGTCTTTGTCTCTGCCTGTCTGTCTTAGCCTCAGTCTATCAGGATCTCTCTCTCTCTCTCTTTGGCTCGCTCGCTCTCTCTTTCTTATTGTCTATTTATCTTTCTGTATGTCTGTCTCTCGCCTGTAGCCAACCACTGATTTTGTATCTCTTTGCTTCTTTCACTTGATAGTTGTCTTGTCTTTTTCTCTTTGTACTTGTCTCTCTTGTTACCTGGCTCTTTTTCTTTATTCTTGTACTAAACTCTATCTCTATATCTTTGTCTCTGCCTCTTTTCAACATCCTCTATCTCTTCATGTCTACGTCTCTCCGTCCTCTTCTCTCTCTCTCTCTCTCTCTCTCTCTCTCTCTCTCTCTCTCTCTCTCTCTCTCTCTCTCTCAAACACACACATATATACGCGCCACATTCTGGCATTCGAACTGTGAGGAAAACACTAGATTGACTTCCCTTATTCTGAAACCTGTCCTCTCTCTAGTATGAACATTTCAACCCCGGCCCCTCTACCCATCCTTCTATCGCTCCTGTTGCCATCCTCTGTCTCTAACATCTGATAAAGACCAGTGAGACAGTGAGACAGTGAGACAGGGAGACAGTGAGACAGGGAGACAGGGAGACAGTGAGACAGTGAGACAGGGAGACAGGGAGACAGGGAGACAGTGAGACAGTGAGACAGGGAGACAGGGAGACAGTGAGACAGTGAGACAGTGAGACAGGGAGACAGGGAGACAGTGAGACAGTGAGACAGGGAGACAGTGAGACAGGGAGACAGGGAGACAGTGAGACAGTGAGACAGGGAGACAGTGAGACAGGGAGGCAGGGAGACAGGGAGACAGTGAGACAGTGAGACAGTGAGACAGGGAGACAGGGAGACAGGGAGACAGTGAGACAGGGAGACAGTCTGTTGCTGTCACTGCGCCCATCTCTAACTCCCCGGAGACTTTGAGGCTCGGAGCCGCTGGATTTTGGGAGAAGGCCGGTCCATTTACGTTTTTCAAAATAAAAAGAATCTTGTATACGATGATCGAAACTCAAGTCAGCTATTCAATACTTTCTTTCTTTATCTAAACTGTTGTCATGTTATTACATAAACAAATAATTTTGCAACAAAACGAGGTGTAAGCTACGTGTAAAACGAAACAGTTGCAAATTAAAAAAAGAAACATGGTTGTTAAAAAGAGAGAGGATGTCTAGAGTGTCTACACGCCAGTTAAGACGTGAAGCTAACAGTAGACAGTGACAAAACTGCTTTGATAAAGAAAATATAGAGATGTAGGAGAAAAGGCTTCGATCAGGAAAGATAAAAGACTGAACAAGACGTAGAAAGAGAGAGAGAGAGAGAGAGAGAGAGAGAGAGAGAGAGAGAGAGAGAGAGAGAGAGAGAGAGTGACAGAGATAAGAGAGAGAGAGCAAGAGCGACAGAGAGAGAGCGAGAGAGTGAGCGAGAGGGAGAGAAAAAGAGAGAGAGAGGGAAAGAAAAAGAGAGAGAAAGAGGGAGAGAGAGAAAGAGAGAGAGAGAGAAGAGAAGAGAGAGAGAGAGAGAGAGAGAGAGAGAGAGAGAGAGAGAGAGAGAGAGAGAGAGAGAGAGAGAGAGAGAGAGAGCAGAAACACTTTTTTCAATGATTTCCTTTTTAATTTTCTTCCTTTTTGTTACATGAATACAAAATAATGCCATTGAATCTTTAGGTTGCGTTTTCTAACTTTCGGTCTTAATACATCATTATTGAAAATAAAAAAAAAGAAAGTCTGATTATCATAAAAACCTATTCAAACATGTCAGACCGACCAGCATATTAAAATCTTATTGCAGGCAACAGCTGCTGTATTCAGGCAACACACACACACACACATCTATTCAAATCTGATATGATATCAAATGCGATATGCTGTGATACATAAGATCGTGATTCTTGGGTAAACTCAGGCCCCATAAAATAATCAAAGAATTATATTATTCTGTGCAGCTACATGTGTGTTTAATATAAGAGAAGATAAAAGTCTTACTTGATCTTATTAAGATACGTGGTCATTTTCTGCTATTACTATTTCGGATTTTACTTACATTACTTCATCAATATCGCCTTCACCATCATCATCATTATTATCCTCATCACCTTCATCATCATCATCATCATGGGCAGCAGCATCACATCTGCATCAGCAACAACATCGTCATCCGTAATCCTATCAATTCCATCAACATTTTTTTCATCAGCATGCTCGTTATCATCTTAACCTCAACCTCATTCGCTTCCTCCTTCTTCTCCTCATCATCATCGATGGAAAACAATAGTTATCATTATCATCTATGTATCTCATCATCAAGTCAAAGCATCATCATTACCTTTATCATCTTCAACATCAATAAATCACCATCATCATCATCATCATCATATCATCCGAAACCTCCACACCTGCTTCCTGCCCCGACCCATCAATTTCAAAACCACCGCTAATAATGTTTTGTTAGTTTTAGGTTAGATTTGAAAATCCTTCAGCGCTCGTCCGGATCTCTGACAGGGCTAACTATTGAGGTACTGTACTCTTGCAGTAAGTAATGGTCGGAGTCGTAGAGAGATATATGATGTAAGAAAGAAAGAATGATAGACAGCGAGAGAGAACATGATAGAATTCTTGAGTGAAAGAAAGAGATAGATAGATAAATAGAGAGATAGATAGATAGAGAGGGAAAGATAGAGAGAGAAAGAGAGGAAGAAAGACAAAGAGAAAGAAAGAGAGAGAGAGAGGAGAGAGAGAGAGAGAGAGAGTGAGAGAGAGAGAGAGAGAGGAGAGAGAGAGAGTGAGAGAGAGAGGGAGAGAGAGGAGAGAGAGAGAGAGAGAGATATAGAGATATATAGAGATAGAGAGAGAGAGAGAGAGAGAGAGATAGAGAGAGAGAGAGAGAGAGAGAGAGAGAGAGAGAGAGAGAGAGAGAGAGAGAGAGAGAGAGAGAGAGAGAGAGAGAGAGAGAGAGAGAGAGAGAAAGTAATAATTATTCCACAAGTTGCAGTGTAAAAATCTCGAGGTCAACTCGGGCTAGATGAGCGGCCGGAGGGTCTCAAGGCAAGGGAGGGAAATGTGACACACGGTGAGTGAGTTCTCAACTGACTCACGGCAGACAGATCCGCTGAGGAGGGCTTACATACTCATCGATCTTCTCTTAGACATGCACTCCTTCCGTCTCTCTCTCCTTGTGGCTCACTTTTCTACACTACTTCTCTCTCTCCATCTCTCTCTCCTTTTCTCTCTCCCTTCTTCTTCTTCTTCTTCTTCTTCTTCTTCTTCTTCTTCTTCTTCTTCTTCTTCTTCTTCTTCTTCTTCTTCTTCTTCTTCTTCTTCTTCTTCTCTCTCTCTCCCTCTCTTATTAGTCCTCTCTGTCTTTCTCTCTGTCTCTTTCTACCTTTCTAATTTTCTCTTGCTTTTTTAAGCTAGTCTCTGTCTACTTTTTTGTATCTCACTCACTCTATCAATCATTATTATTATCTACCCATCTGTCTATCTATCTATCTACCTATCTATAGGTTTATTTATCAATCAATCTATTTTTCCATTTATTCATTTAACTATCTATCTAGCCATCATTCAATATAAATATCGATCGATCGTTCTATATGTTTATCGAACAATCATTCTAACCATGACATCTATCCACTTATTCTGTCCACCTATCTATCTGCATCGTTCTATAATTTTTGCCGCCCCGCCTGTGATATGAATAGCCTCAAGTTGTGTTTAAACGCTTCCCTCATCATCTCAGTGGCGCCTCGTGAGGCCAGCGCTCTCAAAACAGACGGTTTTTTTCTCTGATTTATCCTCACGACATTCTATGATGCATTCTGGGAAACATATTTGACCTTTCGTTTTGTAAAGAAAATATAACTCTTTTACTTTGCAAAGGTTAAATTTCTCAAGTTACAACGCTTTACACAGGTACTTGCGATATTTCACAAAATGCAAAGTGGCCCTGCGAATTAATAATAGAATCACAATGAAGCGCAGTGTGTAGACAGCAAGGCGCATTTTCTGCTCAATTAACCACACAGGAAAGGAAAATAAATAACACCAGTTTCGGTTCTCATCATACTACACTGGTTAGCGAGTAAGTTAGACATTTCGTGAATAATGAAGAATAAATACAGACTGTATCGCAATAAATCCAGCGAAGCGGAATCTAGCTTTTTTACTTTACTTCTAGCCTCTTCACGAGAAAACAAAGTTTTGGCAAACTAAGCGAATTTTGAATTTTGAAACATGGAAATTTTTAGCTTTTGTGTTTGAGATTTAAGAAACATTAGATGAAAATTATGAGTATCACGCTTCGGATAAAGGAAATGTTTCCAAAAAAAAAAAAAGGTTTTAAAGTCCATGCATAAATTTCGTTATAGATTTTAAATAAGAAATCTAATCAAAATAATGGGCAGCATAAGCTTTATAATAAAACAAATAGAGTAAAAAAAAGTCGATCTGAGCATGTTACGCGGAAAAGAGAGTTTGTTGAATAACGAATTAAAATCGAGACTTATTTTTAATATTGTAAGCATTTGATCAGTCAATTTGGTATGATACTTTTGAACAGAAAACAAACCAAAAACTGCACGCACACACACAAGCACACAGCACATGAGTATATATATATATAAATGTCAGCCCACTTCTACGACAAACCAAAAACACATACTGTGGGTTCCTTGTCCACTCTCGATTCTAACCATTTTTTATTTTATACATCGAAAGGCTGAAGTGAGTTAAAGCGAAGACTCCATCAACCAAGGTGCCATTCGACGGATAATCAACCCCCCCCCCCCCCCCCCCCCTCCAAAAAAAAAAAAAAAAAAAAAAAAAACCAGACCTAAAAAACAACAACAAAACAAGACAAAAAACCCTGGAAATGAAGAATTATGTCATACATTTGGTTTTGAAATCAACACCCAAGCTTTCATGGATTGTTATTTATGTAACTAACACCTCACTAAACGGGGTTATCAACATTGACTCTGTAGTTCCTGACCTGCAGCTTACAAGGCGGTCTACAGGTCCCAGAAGATGTATTAGACCTCGAACGTAAACTGTAGTACATCAAGTAAACAATGTAGATCTACTACTATTTCTATCCGCCCATTTGTAGCCATAAAATTATACAAATATCAAAATAAAAAAATCTCTTAAAGCCTTTCATAATATCAGCCGTTGCAAACTATTTCTTACTTGGTTTAACAATGGGCCTTAAAACTTTGTTTGATACTCTTGCTTTATAATACGGACTCTGTAATCGTCACAGCTCAACATCCAAGTGTACACTTGGAAGACCACGGTGAAGTTATAATGATTTTGCCATTAGAACAAAACTGAGTGTGAGGCCTCGACTTAATGGTCCTACACCACCCCACGTAGCTATTTGGTCCTACACCACCACACGTAGCTATTTGGTCCTACACCACCCCACGTAGCTATTTGGTCCTACACCACCCCACGTAGCTATTTGGTCCTACACCACCCCACGTAGCTATTTGGTCCTACACCACCCCACGTAGCTATTTGGTCCTACACCACCCCACGTAGCTATTTGGTCCTACACCACCCCACGTAGCTATTTGGTCCTACACCACCCCACGTAGCTATTTGGTCCTACACCACCCCACGTAGCTATTTGGTTTTGAAAGTCATGCGATCAACGTGTTGTGGGTCGGATAGATCAAAACAAGCAATCAATCTAAAATAAAAATCTTACCTCAAACAAAATATCGCGCAGTTTGTTGGGCAACAGACCTCGACTTACATAAAAATAAATTGTGGCACAAAGACTTTTTGAAACTCTAAAGAATTTCAGAAAAAAAAAAAAGATGACACACGCAGAGATGTTAAGAGATTATCGGATTGGATGGAATTGATTGTTAAGTTCAAGCGTTACACTCTGGTGAATTTCAATAGACTGGAAAAACCTTGCCCTTTTCTCTTATCGTTTTATTTGATCATGTGCTTTATAGCATTTCATTCAATTCTCTATAGGCCGTTTTGTGACGTCAATGTAAAACACATACGCACACACAATCCCGAAAAAGTAGTCCTTGCAAATACATATGCCGGCAAAAATCGCTTTTTCATTAGCACTTATAGCACAGTACTTTTGCTGCTATTGAAACTATAAGGACAGAATACAATATGAGTTGTTCTCTTCCCCTTCGACAAGATACGCACATTACGTGAATTTCTCATTAGGCTTGGAATGCGAAATTTCTGCTTTCGTTCATCTGTAAGACTTGCGTAACATGGCTTTTCTCACTGGTTATGTTGAACTTCAACCTGCTCTCCAATCGTTCCCGCAAAACACGACACAGGAAAGAGCTGAACAGGTCGCCAAAATACATTTCCATTAGCCATTTGTCAGTTTCGCAACATTTTAACATAGACTCGAAACATTATAACATACCTATTACAACCCAACAATCCCAGTAAAATAGCATGTTTTTTATTGAGCTTGTAATACTCATGGACATCACGCGGCCGTTTTTACAGATAAAATCTTTTATTAAACTCAAAACATCGTTAAATTTTCCATGATTCAGAGGATGGCCTAAGGCTATTACGGCGTCTATCGAACTCAATATAGCAGACCGTGATTGGAATAAATCAGCTGGTTTGGTGTCTCCTACGAGTTTAATGAAGAGAAAAAATTGTGACGCAACTGTTGGTTCTAAACAGACTGAGTACAATGGACGCGGCCAGGGTTCAGCCCCTTGGACCCGCCCCGCTGTGACACCAAGAGGAGAGTTTTCCTCTCTCCACTTCGATCTAGCCGGAATCTAGAACAAAACTCACCAAAATCATCGAAGCTTTCAAACACGATAGGGACAAGTTTGCCGCTGAGCGCCAATGAACGATAAACAGAGGGAAACTAGCAACTAATGCCTTTTGCTTGTTGTCCGATCTATAAGTGGTAAAAATAGCATAAGAGGGAAATAAGAAAAGAATTTTCAATAATGTTTATTTTGACATTCAATAGGTCTTGTACAATGAAAAATTCCTTGACATAAAAAGTCATTGATGCAGCTGTTGAGTATAATTTGATACAGGAGAAAAGCGACTGTCCCGTAAACTGCATAGAAAGGATGTTGAGAAGAAAACAAATAACAAGAAGAATGAGATGATTGTCAATAACTGCTAGAGCGAGTATGCACAGAGCAGTTGTCAAAATAGTTTACGAAAAATGAGGTAAATGAATCATGACATCGCTTATCCATTTTGGAAAAAGGAACATGACTTTAGTTTGATGTATAAAATGCTGGCTCGTTAGAGCTACATTAAAGGTGCACGCAATAACTTTAGTTATTGCAATTTTCATTTTTTTTACCTAATGAAGTCATAGAGGAAAGAGCTTTTTTCGGAAAAACTGAATTTAACATCAATATCATTAATTCGCGCCTGATTGCCTCAAATCTCTAGAGTGTTGACTGTACTCATCCCTGTATAGAAACATTCCAATATATTAGCAAAGAAATGAAGAAACAGAAATAAATAAATATGATAATAATCACATATTTATATACAAAAATAACAACAATAAGAAAGGAAAATAACAAACAAAACAAAACAACGAAACATTCCCTTCCGGCTAACCATGACAGACTCCATACACATGCGCACTGATGCGGTTTTTTGTTTCTTTTCTCTAGAGAGTTGGACACAAACCTGAAACCATGCCCATGTTTAGAGAAGAGAATCGGCCCGCTGTCGCCTGACGATAGAACCAGGCGAGAGATGCGCATCGGAGAATAGACAAAGTAATCCAGCTTGCCCTGGACAAATACCTAAGTCTACTTTCTGAAACAAGGATAAAAAAAATTAAGCAAAAACCAACCTCAAACAAAAAAAAAAAACAAAACAAAAAAAAACCAACAGCAAAAACAAACAAAAAAAAACCCACAAATGGACTGGATGAAAATCAGCAGGCGATTATCTACGGAATTATCATGTCGTCTGTGACATTTTCTATAAATATTATCGGCTTGTCATTTATGTCAGGGAGGGTTCATAACATAAATACCATGATCTAAACAGACATATGGTTTATAAATAGATAACGAGCTTCATAAAGCTGATTCGGTTAGGACGCCATTTCCAGAAGGTTGTTGTGACAGTTTTGCTTTATGAGAGGTTTCAAAACAATCCTCCATGCCCTTCGCTAAATGTGATCGATTGGTTGAATTATTTTGTTACAAGGTTTTTTTTTCCGTACGGTAGTCATATTTACTCTCCATTAACGCAAAGTTATAAAGTCAAAATAATATTGCCTTTCAAAGATTCTTTTTATTCCGGTAGTCATAATTATCTACTTTCCACAAACGCAAAGTTAGAAAGTCAAAAAAATTTGCCTTCAAAGAGACTTTTTTTATAATGATGCATTCAAAGTGCAGATTAGCCTGACAGAGATAGATCTTTCAGATTTGGAAATGAAGCGTATGAATACAATGATTGCTGATATCAGAAGAACTACATTGCACCAGTATGTCAACACCTGGATCAACGCGAAGACAACCGGTAAATACACAAACGCTTACAAAACATTTTGAATGATTTGTGTACGTATTCTCTCAAAAAAAATTTGATTGGACAAAATTCAGCATGTAAACAAAACCATTGCTAACTTCTTGTGTGTAGAATACAGTTTGAAGAGTTGTTCCATGTATACGGCTCATCTATAAAACTGAAACTTTTACCCTTACCAGGTAGGAACTCACGCTGGAGCTGAGGTACAAAAGATACACACTGTAGACTCTGTAGATTGAACCTTTGGTACGAGTTGGCCCAGAGATAGCACTCCCGCCAATCACGAGACAACGATCTACAGATTTTTTATTATTGCGGTTTAAATGTTCATAGGGGAAGTAGTGATTTCATTTTTCCACTTCTAGCAGGCCATACCAAGGATAGTAACTGTTTAACATGTCATTAGGAAGTTTTGGAGAATCATTTCATTTTATATTGAAAACAAAAACAAAAACAAAACAGATCTAAATTATAAAAAAAAACAGTATTATCTGAGGCACCTCTGTTTGAGCTGAAACGTCATCACACGGGTCTCTCTCTCTCTCTCTCTCTCTCTCTCTCTCTCTCTCTCTATTTCTCATTCTCTCTCTCTCTCTCTCTCTCTCTCTCTCTCTCTCTCTCTCTCTCTCTCTCTCTCTCTCTCTCTCTCATTCTCTCTCTCTCTCTGTGTCTTTAAACATTTTTCCTATCTTTTTTTGGTAAGTAATCTGGCGCATTACACTCAAGCAGCCGTGATTGTTAGAAGTATAAACCCACAGATCACTAAGTCTACCAAATTAAACATTTTTCTTGAGAAATCTTCATATTGAAAGCTGTGTTGTGCAACAAGCTGTCACTGTCGGTTACAAACAACCAAAGACCCGGCTTGATAACGCCTGATCCGCTACAAGCCTCGAGATTATCTCATAACACATAGCGACCAATAAGGCTTCTCCAAACAAGGTATCTCTTGATCACGTCTGATCCTTTGCAACTACCACACCATGATGTGACATTAGCTGAAAGCACGCAGCGCCCAATAAGCTCTCGGCAGCTCTATGGGTTTTTACCATAAGTGTCTTCGTAACATTTTCTCTCTGCTGGAGAAAAACTTATTTACTACATTTTTGTGCTTTTTATAAGTTTTTGAACAATCTGGAAATCTGAAGCGTATCAAACAAGCGTCGTCGTGAAACATGGACGGGAACAACCCAACCAAATCAAAATTTATTTGAAATCCTAATTCATGGCAGCTTTACTTTCCAAATAAAGGGGGAAAATCATCCTCTCAGGAATTATACTCTCCCCTTCCGCATTATTTATTTATTTATTTTTTGTGTAATCTAACATTCGCAACCAAGACGCATCGCGGATCATAAGTTTCTAATTTTGTTCCTTGTCTTATTATCGTCTTGCTCTAGTCATTAATTTGTCTTTCCCACCGTGTTGTACTCTAAGAAAGACGAAGTGGCCTGACAGCACCAACAATCTTGCCGTCCTAAGAGACAGAGAGCCACGGACAGAATAAATTACCACATTATTTATTGGAGGTTGTTAACTTGTTGCACCTCAGCTTAGCCTCTGTCAAGTTTCATAGCGGAGTAACTTTCTCTGCCGAAGATAATTCAAGGCATCATCAAGAGGGCATGAGGTGTGTGTGTGTGTGTGTGTGTGGGGGGGGGATGTTTGCATCATTGATCAGTCTACATTCCCTTAGGTCTACTGAGAGAGGCGGGAGGGAGGGGGGGGGGGGGGGAGAGAGAGAATGATATCTCACTCTCCTTAATGTGAAGTACACTAAATTTGAATTCATTCTCTCCTCCTTTAAAGGACTCTGACAAAATTTAGTAACTCAACGCTTAAGCAACTGCCTCAGGTCAAAACAGTGTGAGCAGCAGTGTGGGGATCGGGTATAACTTAACAAACCTCACATCGTTGACGTGACAGAGCTACAGGCTACATATCATTTGACAAGACGCTTGACAAGAACACACGACCGCATTCTGTGCATCTTGACAGATATGACCGCATTCTGTGCATCTTGACAGATATGACCGCATTCTGTGCATCTTGACAGATATGACCGCATTCTGTGCATCTTGACAGATATGACCGCATTCTGTGCATCTTGACAGATATGACCGCACTCTGTGCATCTTGACAGATATGACCGCATTCTGTGCATCTTGACAGATATGACCGCATTCTGTGCATCTTGACAGATATGACCGCATTCTGTGCATCTTGACAGATATGACCGCACTCTGTGCATCTTGACAGATATGACCGCATTCTGTGCATCTTGACAGATATGACCGCACTCTGTGCATCTTGACAGATATGACCGCATTCTGTGCATCTTGACAGATATGACCGCATTCTGTGCATCTTGACAGATATGACCGCATTCTGTGCATCTTGACAGATATGACCGCATTCTGTGCATCTTGACAGATATGACCGCATTCTGTGCATCTTGACAGATATGACCGCATTCTGTGCATCTTGACAGATATGACCGCATTCTGTGCATCTTGACAGATATGACCGCACTCTGTGCATCTTGACAGATATGACCGCACTCTGTGCATCTTGACAGATATGACCGCACTCTGTGCATCTTGACAGATATGACCGCACTCTGTGCATCTTGACAGATATGACCGCATTCTGTGCATCTTGACAGATATGACCGCATTCTGTGCATCTTGACAGATATGACCGCTCCATACTTGATGAGCGCTCGACTGTTATCTGCACCACCAACTTGAACTCTTCTGTATACTTTCGAGGAATCTCAGTTATTTCCTCTACTTGTGCGTTTTGTTTTTACTTTTTAAGCAGACTACACGTCCTAGCCTATTTTTATTCTAAACATGTTATTCAATGGTACATTAAAACACTATATCTTCGTTAGGACATTATATTCCATATTACCATCCAGTAGCAAGTTTTGCATTTATCTCCTCATATAGAGCAACATAAAGCTTCGTTTTTAAATCTAGTGGATCTCAATGATAACAGCACGGCTGTCCACGGTGTATTAGGAAGTGACTTTGAACATTTTGTCCTCGTAAGGTGTAAAGTAAAATTCACAACTTGATGCAAAGCTCAAGGTGGATCCCAGGCAATGAGATTTGAACTTTTTCGAAATCTAGATGTTAAACAAATGGAGTAAAAATAAGTCGATCTGATGATGACGATTAAATAATGATAATAATAATAATAATAATAATAATAATAATAATAATAATAATAATAATAATAATAATAATAATAATAATAATAATAATAATAATAATAATGATGATGATGATGATGATGATGATGATGATGATAATAATAATAATAATAATAATAATAATAATAATAATAAGAAAATAATAATATATGATAAAAATAACAGCACTGCTACTACTACTACTACTAATACTACTACTACTACTACTACTACTACTACTACTACTACTACTACTACTACTACTACTACTACTACTACTACTACTACTACTACTACAACATCTACTACTACTACTACTCCTACTACTACAACTACTACTACTACTAAAACTGCTACCACTACTACTACTACTACTACTACTACTACTACTACTACTACTACTACTACTACTACTACTACTACTACTACTACTACTACTACTACTACTACTACTACTGCCGGCAACTAGACGCTCCGCCATGATGGTGAGAGGTGCCACACCTAGTACCCAAAGTTAGATCTAGATCCAGATTCTGGATCTTGTCGCGAAATGAAAATAACCTGAAAAAAAGAAATTATTATTTTTTATCATGACCAAGACTTTATACTGTTTTTCATTTAAAAAAAAATCTGTTTTTGGGATCTTTTGATGAAGCTTAAGTGAAATACCAAACCGGAAGTGCTAAGCCCTGCTGACAGATTATGACATCTCTTTCTTCGTCATGAACGCTTAGTTACGATATGTTTCGTCACTTCTGCACAGGGCTTTGGAATGCGAATTTAGATTTATAATAAAAATGGATTTTGGATCCATTTATTTCCTTAACATACCCATAAGCATTCAGGCAATAAAAAAATACTTCTCTTATTTTTTTTTCAAAAGTTGAAATTTCATAGTTTTATCGGTACGTCATAAAACTGGAGTTTCCCAAATATATAGATGGAAATAAATACATAGAGACTGAAAAAAACAAACAAACGATAATTACGGAAAGATAGCACGAAATGGAACATACATGCCAATTTGGATGATTAAACTTTCCATGAATATGACCATGACGGCAAAGATAAGGATAGAGTACATGTCTAACATCATCTCTTCATTAAGTCCTGAAAAAGTGTGTCCTGTCTGACGCGTACAAGTATCAACTGCCTTAAACATAAGACAAATAATGAAACTTGCACGACCTTGGATGTTGGCGTCACGATACCCGTCACAGCCAACCAATCGGCGTGTGTTAAACATGTAATCAACTTATAGCAACAAGCAAGTCTTCCTGTAAGGTCTCTGCTTCACAACGGCTCTCTCATCGATTTCCGCGCCAAGACGGCTGGAGTTGTGGGAAATTACTAAGCTCTCGCGGTTTCTCGTGGTAATCCCGAGATGTGGCCGAGGCTTTCTAAGCGGATCCTCTCCTGGGCTCATGTTGGAAGGAGATGCTAAGTCCTGTTGTATCTTGGCAGACCACGGCTATAGATTCAGTTGGTTACAGTTCTCTCGGTGCTTGGCTCTATCGTCTGCTCTGTGAGCTTGTCTGGCGGAACGCGGTTAGCGGTAGAAATAATGTGTCCTAGGTTCGAAGAATATTTTTTGGGGGAAGATGTAGCGATGGGAGAGCTCTAGAAGTCCCGGTAACAAAACCTAGTGACAGTGACAGACAAACGATATCCTTGTGAAGGAAAGCCTGTGGTTGCGTGTATTTGACAGCTTCTCAGTGGATCATGAGCGAAAAAATCTTTAAGCAAACCGCTTAGAGCTAGCATCGTTGTTTTAATCGACAAAAATGCTGTAAGGGTTTGCCATTATTTTTTTTAATATTATCTGTAAGAAGCTTAAATCAAACGTCCGTGGTTGTTATGATTCAAACACAAGACAATCTTGCCGAAGTCTTTGCTCCTAAGGTCTAACCCCGCAACGTCCGCGTTCTAAATGGCAGCCGTCGCTCAAACAACGGGGCCACTTTTGCTTCATAATAACACGAGATCTGCTGAACTACGAGAGCTAAGTAGCTTCAACAGTGCGCAGAATCGGAAGTGGCCCGAAGACTCTGGACCCCAATCAAGACGGTATTGATTGACCACGGCGCTGGACACACTGTAGGGCTGGGGACACTGACCGCGAGTCTATACTTAACACTGGTGTAGTGACCACAACCTTCTCTGCAACAACTTCCTCAACCTCGGGGCTCTAGGAATGAGGAACATTTTAGATCTAGCCAAAAATAGTTGTAAAAAACAAAATCCCCCAAAAACCCCACAACAACAACAACAACAACAACAACGAAAAAACAAACAAACAAAAAACCTACCGCCGCTAAGAGTTATCCTGTGTACGAAAAGTTTATCACCAAGTCTATTTTTAACATAATGTTTCTCTATTCAAATCCGCCCTTGCTCCACAAACTCAATTCCTTTTTTCCTTTATTTCACTCTCATCTCTGTATACTTTTATTACCCCTTCTTAGTCTTCTTTCCCTCAGTTTCTCGGCTGACTGAAATCTTCCACCATCCTTTCAATAAGTGATAACTAGAGATGCTTTATTTACGAAAATATAATCCTTACTCGGAGGCGCTTAATGTAGAATGATAGGTGACTGGATAACTCTATAGGCGTATAGCAACTTTTAATTATGAGTTTGTTGACGTTTCTAGCCTTCGAGTTACTAGAAAAAATTAAAAAAAAAGTGATTTAATCACCCGCATTCAACCTGTGTACCCATTATTACCTTAACAAGGCAATTCAGCAACGATATAAACAATATACAGGAGGTTATCCTTTAAAGAGAAGCAGATTGAAAATATGCAGAGAAAGAAATTAAAGAAAAGAGACTGAGAAACGTAACAACAAGCCGAGTATACAACTCTAACGTATGTAACACCTGTAGGGAAAACCAAGTCCGATCATCCAATCTAAAGAGACATGAACGAGGACCAACTTGACAGCTTCCACACGGATTATCCTCTTCCCTAAGGTGGCCACATAGTTATCGCAAACCGCAACAGTCACAGTCTCTAGGACTAACTCAAACAAGGCCGAATTTAAGCAAAAGCGAGAGAAGTCAAGAAGAATATTTTAAAAAGTCGAGACCAAAATCGTGATCTCCTTATCATAATGCAGTGCCAGTAACTCAGTAGGAAAATAGCGTATATGCAATTTGCTAGCATTTTTTAAGCTAATGCGGTAGATGTTAGTAAAAAACAATAATTTTTTCAATTCTGAAATTGATTTAGCGCGAACTATCCATTTTTTTATATCCGCCTCTGTTACAGACACACACACACAGACACTCAAACTCCCCACTCTCTCACCCTCTATTCCCCCCCCCCCTCCCCATCCCCCTCTTTCACTCATTGATCGAAGCGTAACTCCACAAACAGTAAAGTGCACCGCAATTCAACAATCGGGACAAATCACATTAGATAAGCTTCTTTTGCTTTTAAAGTTATTTTTCGATTGATACGTGATTACGACTGTAAGAAATAATGAAACTCTGCTCATTATATTCTTTGGAACGTGACGTCAGAATAAGGTCTTCACGCAACCTCCACATAAAACCAGTCATGTCACGCATGCTTACTTAAAGCAAATGATGGTGAGCAACAGCCTGCACGTAAACCTAATTGATTTAATCAAGTCTTAGTTTATGTTGTACCATTGAAACAGATATCACAACCTTTCAGGCACGGTCACGCCCAACACAAGTCACGGGCACCCCGCCTCAGGGCGTTGAAGAGTTCAACATAGCGTCAAATTGGTAGAAAAATAGACGGTGGGCTCAAAAATACAAAACATACTGAATACGCCCGTTTGAAAAACTTCATTCTAAACAAGCTTGACATTCATTTTATTTCATTTTAACTTGAAAAATTAAACCGCTTTACGCGTATACGAATACCGTAAAAAGTCCTTTCACAGTTTTCCTGTTACATCTGGTTAAAAGCATCGAGCAAAAGATGTGTTGTCTCGACTTCTCGACGCTCGCCATCTGATCTTAACATCCTCGTCATGGCTGGAAGCATCTCTGTCACGCTTAATGGATTCAGCCATTATGGTTTAGGTGACGAGGGCTTCTGAGCCTATTGGTTTGGTCCGAGAGATCTGAACCATACACGTAAAGTTTGCTTGTAGCAACGAATGGAGAAATCTAGTCTGATACGAAAAATAGAAATAAATAATGGTCATCAACGAAGAGAGGAAAGCTATATGAAGATCAAGTTAGATATTAAAATAGTAAAAAAAAAAACCAGAACAAACCTAACGAACAAATGGAGAGCATGCTATGCTAACTACATCACCCCCCCCCCCCCTTCCCCTTCCCCCTCCCTCTGTCTGTTTTTTTCCGATCTGAGACAATCTGAGCCTTTTTAAATAAACTCAAACCATACACAACCGCTGGCTGAGTTCAGTGAATTACCCTTTCCACTCTACGAAACTTGTTAAGGGGTTATCTGATGCCATAAAATTGATCACTTATAGTGCGCAAGCTAGAATTAAAGAATTTCTGGGTTTTTTTTTTACCTTTATTTTTTGGCACGAAAACGTTAATATCCGTAACAGTAGAATTATAGTCCGACTCGTGCCAGAATGCGTGTGTGTGCGAGAGAGAATGAGGCACGCAGAGAGAGAAAGGATGAAATAAAAGGATTTAAAAGGCATATAAATAGATAGATAGATAGATAGATAGACAGACAGATAGATAGAAATATAGATATATAATATATATATATATATATATATATATGTATATATGCACATACACATATGCATGTATAGATATATAATATAATATAATATATATATATATATATATAAAAATTATATATATATATATATATACATACACATTTACAACTATAGATGGAAAGGTAGACAAAATTGAAAATTAGCTAGAATGAATAAGTGAGTGAGTGAAAGAGATAAAAACAATGAATTATAGAATACTCAAAGTGTACCTCGATTGTCTATCACGTGTGATATCACTAAATGATTTCCATAGAGCAAAGTAGCTCTTCATCTAGACTATTCACATCATAAGTCTAATCAAAAGAATTCAAGATTTAGTAAGTTGACTGGTGCCGAGAAAGCCCTAGCATGAAGCACATCTTCATTTTATATTATTTTGTTGTTTTTTTTTCTCAATAATTTTCTCCTTTTAAACTTTTAAAAACCCCTACTCGTCTCCTGTTCTTTAACTTTCTCTTCCTTCCTTTGGCCTCTTCCTTCTTGTCTCTCTTCCTCCCTTATTTCTTCCCGTTCCTTTCTTCTTTCTATCTCCTCTTTCCCTGTCTCTCCTCCATCCTAACTCCTAATTCTTCCCGTTTTACTCTATCTCCCTATGTCATCTTTCTTCCTATAATCACTTTCTCTCCATCTCATTATTTTGCTTCCTGTCCGTATGTTTACTCCTATCTATTACTCGCTGAATCCAAGTTTTCCGCACGCCAGTTCCCTTTGCGCCATTATCTAATTTCTTGAATTCCAAAAAAAAACCTCCCTAGCACCAAATATTACAGGGATTACTAAATTTTTGCAGCTTCCAACAGGTCTTGAACAAATAATATTGATGTTTAAAATATTACCAAGACCTTTTAAAAGATCGAGATCATCTTAAAAAGCTGAGTTTAGATAATAGAAAGATGTGGAAAAAAAAAACAACAAAAAAGTTTCTTAGATCACCGATTATATTATGATCCTCTTATAATCAATAATTCCAGTCAAAACAAGTTTTGATTCAAGACATCTCCATCGACACTCGATGTGAAATATAAATCTTCTTAAAAGATTTGGGAAACTCTCCTCGAAACAAAAACTCCTTCAAATTTTCCAAAACTTTTTAAACGTTTTAGGAGTGAACTGAGCAACGTTATACAATGTTCGATTCTTTAGGAATAAAATGAGAAACGTTATACGATGATCGATTCTTTAGGAGTTGACTGAGAAACATTATACGATGATCGCGATCGATTCTTTAGGAGTTGACTGAGAAACGTTATACGATGATCGATTCTTTAGGAGTTGACTGAGAAACGTTACACAATGTCCGATTCTTTAGGAGTAAACTGAGAAACTTCATAAAATTTCCGATTCTTTAGGAGTAAACTGAGAAACGTCATAAAATGTCCGATTATTTAGGAGTAAGCTGAGAAACGTTATACAATGTTCGATTCTTTAGGAGTAAACTGAGAAACCTTATACAATGATCGATTCTTTAGGAGTAAACTGAGAAACGTTATACAGTGCTCGATTCTTTAGGAGTAAACTGAGAAACCTTATACAATGATCGATTCTTTAGGAGTAAACTGAGAAACGTTATACAATGATCGATTCTTTAGGAGTAAACTGAGAAACCTTATACAATGATCGATTCTTTAGGAGTAAACTGAGAAACCTTATACAATGATCGATTCTTTAGGAGTAAACTGAGAAACCTTAAACAATGATCGATTCTTTAGGAGTAAACTGAGAAACCTTATACAATGATCGATTCTTTAGGAGTAAACTGAGAAACGTTATACAATGATCGATTCTTTAGGAGTAAACTGAGAAACCTTATACAATGATCGATTCTTTAGGAGTAAACTGAGAAACGTTATACAGTGCTCGATTCTTTAGGAGTAAACTGAGAAACGTTCTACAATGATCGATTCTTTAGGAGTAAACTGAGAAACATTAAACAATCGAGTGCGGTGAGTAACATGGTTTTGTATGTATTGTTTTTCTGCAGGTCTTTGAACTCCAATCTTTGTCGGCCTCCGTATACCAGGACAATTTATCGATGTAAACCTTTGTGTTTTTCGTTCTTTTTTTTAATTAGTTCTATAGCCGCGGAGTTCTTCATTGAGAGCGATCCTTATCACCAAGTTAAAGAATGTATGAAAAACTTTCCTCCGATAACAGAAAATGTTAAGCACTAAAAACATGGGCAACACTGTTAGGTTAATAATATCGAATAAGTTCTACCAGAACAAATTTGATGACAGACATTGATATTGAGCAATTATTGTCTGTCGTTGCTGGACCGCGGACAGATTCAGACAAAGATTGTCTGTAACGGAAGTAGAAACCAATCGGGTGCCATTATTTCCGGTGTCACTCTTCAATAAGCAGACACATCTAGATCAATTTGGAGACTAGAAGCGATTTCACTGATTTTTTTTTTTTTTAAGTCATGTCTGTCCAGAAGTCAAAAGACTTTAGCAGCTGCCTGTTTTATGTTGAAAAATGCGTCCGTCATCACGGGTGTGCATCTCATTATGATCGTTATTTAATCTATTTATTAATTTATTATTTTTTTTTGTTGAGGGGGGGGGGGGGGAGGTTAATGAATATTCTTGGCTTAGAGTTAACGCAAAAACTTTTGATCTCTTTTTTCCCCCTTAAAGTTAAAGCTATTCCTTGATGGTTTTAATTAAGCAAAAACTTAAAGCGTAGATCAGCAAAGCTTTTTGAAAAATACTTTTTCTATTGACATGACAAATTAATTTATATCAAGATCAAACTTGAATCTAGCTCTATTTATTTGCCAATCTGACAAAAGAGGTAACGTATTTCAAAATTCCAAGTTTCATTATTTAGTCATCTCTGTTATCAAGACGACCGAAATTGCAACACTAAAGTGTACAGTTTTGAAACTAAATATAAAAGATCAGAAGTAATTATTATTTCTAACCCTACCATTCTCCCAAACATCCATACAGAGGTTTGGACGACCTAGGCCAAAGGTTTGCTATGGGCATCCGGCCAGGATTACCAGACGTGGTTAGCGTGGTCTGGCCACGGTCTATGGCATTAAAAGTCCACAGGTCGTGAAGTACAAAAGGTGAAGCCGCAAAATGAAAATGTCTAGACCAGAGTAGATTGTAATACATCAAGATGACAACATCAGAGGACGGCTGATGTGCCACTCCACTCTTACCCAGTCTTAGATTCTTTACAATACGCAGACGAATCCTGGCCTCTGATTGGGGTCTATTTATAGATCTCCACGGTATATTATGATCCAAGGATATGGTTTATGGCACCATTTTGAAAAAAAAAAAAACAAAAAAAATCCACAACTCTCTTGGGTAGATCTGTTCTCCTCTCGTGAACCTGTCAAGATTTACTTGGATCAAATCAGTTTTCTTTGTTTGTTATTTGTAGAATGATATCAGTAGAGGATTCGGGTTAAAAACTGTGTCATTGACATAATAATGATCTAGATAGATTGATGCGGATCTGATAGTAAGAATCATTGACATAATAATGATCTAGATAGATTGATGCGGATCTGATAGTAAGAATCATTGACATAATAATGATCTAGATAGATTGATGCGGATCTGATAGTAAGAATCATTGACATAATAATGATCTAGATAGATTGATGCGGATCTGATAGTAAGAATCATTGACATAATAATGATCTAGATAGATTGATGCGGATCTGATAGTAAGAATCATTGACATAATAATGATCTAGATAGATTGATGCGGATCTGATAGTAAGAATCATTGACATAATAATGATCTAGATAGATTGATGCGGATCTGATAGTAAGAATCATTGACATAATAATGATCTAGATAGATTGATGCGGATCTGATAGTAAGAATCATTGACATAATAATGATCTAGATAGATTGATGCGGATCTGATAGTAAGAATCATTGACATAATAATGATCTAGATAGATTGATGCGGATCTGATAGTAAGAATCATAAAGAGCGATGAAAGAAGATAAACAGGAAGAATGAAGCATAGAGCTAGAGAAGAGGGTAGTGAGCTAATCTGTAACGGGGTGTTGGTATCACAGACACACCTTGTAGATGTGGGGACGTTTATAAAAACTATTCAAAGCTTCTATTTTGTTTTGTTTTTTAGAAAAGAGTATAACTTTGTTCTAACTTTGACCCGGTTTAATTAGTATATCAACTGTTAGAGAGACGGCTCGAAAACACACGGTGCAAAGACAATTGTATACAGGGATGTAAGAACACAGAACAGGTAGAAAATGTTCAAGACAGTATTTCTAAGGGGAAATAGGTTAAATAAAGAAAGTCATTTTGGGAAAAGCTGTATTATGTAATTCTTCGAAAAAAGCTTTGTTCTGTTTGTAGTCAAGGTTCTGCCCTCTCTCCAATGAGACACAAGAGCGAAGCATCTCCACTCCCAGTCCACCAGTCCACGAGATCATTGATCAGTGGTCACCTATGTCCCAAAGCTTTTGCTTCATCTTAGGATATGGTAACTTAATAATAATAATAATAATAATAATAATAATAATAATAATAATAATAATAATAATAATAATAATAATAATAATAATAATAATAATAATAATAATAATAATAATAATAATAATAATAATAACAATAACAATAACAATAATGTTTTATCGCTTAATTGTCCACATACAAAGTCCTCTGAGACGTTGAACGCTGCACATGTTATATCATCATCACACCAAAACATTCTGACTAAGAAGATGAATAAACATTTGATCAGCAATTACATGCAAACATAAATAATTAATGACTATTTCTGAAATAGCTTTTGAATTATAAAACAAAACAAAAACAAAAACAAAAAAAAACAACAACAGCTCTGTCTGGAATGGCTTTTAAAAATTCTGAAAAGAAGGAGACAAAACGAACCGGGACTATTAAATCAGTGTTCTGTTTTAAAAAATCTTTGAAAAATTTATGCAAAGGACACAATATCGAACATGAAGACAAAAGTCTTTAAAGAAAGAAACAAATTGCCACGAGACATTTCCATTTTTTTTTTTTAAAGAAAACCTCCACATTCTTGTATTTTCATGTAAAAATTAGTCGGATATGAATATTCCGATCTTACTTGTTTTTACAGTATGTCTAGTGTGGGAAGAAACTTACACAAAATCGAATTATTGCTCAACTTTTCTCAACGTGTGAAGAGTTCGTCATTTTCGCTTCTATAATTGATGGACCTCCCTGGAAGTGACGTAACGTCTAGACTATGAATGAGAATTTTTGCCTTTTTTTGTTGTAAAAGCCCAAATCTATTTAAGGATTCTTTCAACATTCATTACACAAAAGTTT
This sequence comes from Elysia crispata, assembly GCA_033675545.1. Taxonomy (NCBI): domain Eukaryota; kingdom Metazoa; phylum Mollusca; class Gastropoda; family Plakobranchidae; genus Elysia; species Elysia crispata. Next base: position 302,040 of record JAWDGP010000665.1, read on the forward strand.
ATATGAACCCGCAACTTAACTATGGCTTTAAGCAAAGCAGTTCACCTTCAGCTGTTTTTTCTGCATATTCTTAACCTTCTGAAACGCTGTTAAAAGTATCTTATAGTGCAAAATTTGCTGAGCTCATAAACTGGAAAAACGTTGAGGTATATGGAATCTATACTATAAGTTTTGTATTAATTTGTGAATTCCGTGTTAGTTACATATTTTAAACTTTCCGTCCCTAAAAAAAAAAAAAAAAAAAAAAAAAGCTTTTTTAAGCAAACATTTATAGAACGAGTTTTTGGTCAGCAACTAACTTTTCGATTTTCATAATCATTAAATCGAAATCAAAATTTTCTGGTACATTCAAAGCACAATCCCTTCCTAAAGTCTGTAACAGAATCCTATATACGGACATCACAAAACACTACCACGTGGCCAATATTTATAATGGAAAACGCAAATTAGAACATCAGCATACTAACAGATTTATATCTCCAAACTTGCGACAGGTGTCCGATTTTTATTATCAAATTATTTTTCGTTAGCTGAACTAATAGAAATATTATACACATGAATATTTACATATTCGTTTATTGGAAAATAAAAACAATTTCTCTACAACGGGCTACGTAAATAAAAATGTTCGTTGAAAAATTTGAAGTCGACAGAAAGTGTCGCGAATACGGATATATGGTTATATCGATGAGCGATCGGAAAAAAAAATGTATACAGCAAGATAGGCGTATGCCCTTGTCACAGCCGTTCATCTATGTGGCTAAAACGGTTTATGTCTAATTGCGATAGAACTTTTAAAATCTAACTTGTCGATGAGCCAAAATAATGATTGATTAAAGCACGGTGTATAAAGGACTGATGAGTGATGCCAGTGAAGTATGAGAAGTGATGCGATAAACCATGTAAAAAGCTAGTCTGGTTAGAACACACTACCATACCGCAAACTGCATTATGCTCTCTGTTCTAGTTAAGATCTATAACTAATGTTCTGACAGTAAACTTGAAGGATAAAAATTTTGGTTTATTTTAAAACAGATATTTCGAGCTGCAATCAAATAGATCTTATAGTAGACATTATAATACTATCGATCATTATTTTTCCTGTCAGACCTCGAGACGAACTTAGGGGACGTTCAGTAGGTCAGGACTTTTATCTGCTTTAAAACTGAATTACATTGTGACAAACACACATACGGTTCAGGACTATTATCAACCCTAATAACTGTTACTAGAATACAATAAAGGAGACTTAAGATTCTTTCTGTAAGTGAGGACTATTGTCAACGTTAATTATTGTTACTAGAATACAGTAAACGAGACTTAGGAATCTTTCTGTGAGTGAGAACTATTGTCAACGTTAATTATTGTTACTAGAATACAGTAAACGAGACAGGAATCTTTCTGTAAGTGAGGACTACATGTATTGTCAACCTTATTTACTGCATAAAACTGGAACACAGACCTGAAGGGCGTGCACTAGAGTTACACCTTAGACTTACAATCTTTCATCATTTGAATGCGATAAACATCGTATGCTTTTTTTTCCCAACAATCAATCATTGTTTCAATACAGAAAACATCTTATTCTTTTTTCTTCCAACAATCAATAATTTTTTCAATGCGGTCACGATCTTATTTTTTTTTCCCGAGCAGTCAATCATTATTTCAATACGGCAAAATAGCTTTTTTCTTCGTTTTCCATTCTGTTTAGATTTTAAAGTCCTCTGCAAATTTAATGTAAGACTCTGTGTACGAACAACAAGTGTCTAGATGTACACAGCCGCGTGGCAGGTTCTAACCGCCTATGTTTTTTCGTACCTTCATGTCATTAAGCCAAAATGGTTTGGGATTCTTACAAAATATATTTAGCTATGCCATCTTTAAGTTAGGCTCTTGAAATTATGAAAAGAAAAATCAATTATGCTTTATAGGAATTGTAGATCTCTTTATCCTCTGTATGAGACTCTCCCGTGTTGACAATATATTTAAAGGCATGTCATCATTATCGTTTGTTCTTGCGCTTGGAGAATTGGTTAAGTGCAGTCCATTTGGAGCAAGCAATACTAAGTACTTGGGAATAAAAAAATTATGTTTGATTTAGATATACCAAAATGAGTCAGGGTGAAAAAAAAAAACAAAAAACAAAAAACAAAAAAAACACGTATACCGTTCCAGATGAATGGCGACCTCTGGAACACGTGACTAAATTTGGAGAGAAAAAAAAACGCGACAAGAAACAAAAACGCGATCTTGAAAATTGCAGGAAACAAGGTGGTAGGTTGCAGAGTGAGAGTAGCTAGTAGAAAAGGGAGGGATGGTCGAAGGAGAATAATGGCATCATCCACGGAGATTTGGGTGTGACGACCATTATTACGATATTGTTGGCTCGTAAACCGTACCCTAATGTACCCTAAAGAAAACTAACAGTAATAAGACAAACATATCCAATCACACGGTCTCTCCAATACTCCTGTTGAAAACAGATTGCTAAGAGAGACAGTAAAGGGCGCTCTTAGAGACCCATCAGAAGCTAACTTTTTAAGAGATACGTTTGTGACTGTTGGAAGTCCCCAGCAAATCAAGCCCAAAATAGGAAATTCTAAGACGGATGTGAATTTAATTTTTAGAAATTGGCATTCGTGATGCATGCAGGCGCGTTCGTTGAAGGTTTTAAGCTTAGCTTGAAGTAAACTGTTTATCGCCGAAACACATCCTCTGGTTTGACTTCGAATCATGTGAGAGCCTTCTGCATAGCCAATGAACGAAATTGGGGGAAGTGTGGAGGGGCTCTGTTGTAGTGAGAGAAAGAGAAAGAAAGAGAGAGAGGGCAGGGAAGAAGAGTAAGAAATAGAGAGAGAGAGAGAGAGAGAGAGAGAGAGAGAGAGAGAGAGAGAGAGAGAGAGAGAGAGAGAGAGAGAGAGAGAGAGAGAGAGAGAGAGAGAGAGAGAGAGAGAGAGAGAGAAACCCAGGGACCCTCTGGGTGAAGTTATAAACAAGAGTTGTCAACAGAGCATAATCTGAGAGTCGTGGGTCTGAGCCTCTGAGAAGTGAAATACGAGTTGGGAGGATGTGGGAGAGAGAGAGAGAGAGAGGGAGGGGGAGGGAGAGAAAGGCCAAGAGAAGCGTCTTTGAGAAGAACACTCAGGTCAAACGAAATGAGGAAACGAGGGGAGAAATTATACGTCTAGAAAAAAATTAAAGGCAAAAGCAGTTGTGAGAGGTGCAGTGAAAGAATTAAGAGAGGGATTACCGAGACAAAAAACATCTTTAAGAGAGATAGATAGATAGATAGATAGATAGACAGAGAGAGAGAGAAAGAGAGAGAGAGAGAAAGAGAGAGTGCATTTAAGGAGAAAGAGAGCGGCCGCGCGAAAGAGAATGAGAAATATAGCAATGTAAAGACAGAGAGAATTTATAAACCTGAGTGAGGAAGAAAGATACAAACACACATTTACATATATATATATATAAATTTATTTATATTTATATATATACATATATATATATATATATATATATATATATATATATATATATTTATATATATATACACCACACACACACACACACACACATATATATATATATATGGTGTGTGCGTGTGTGTGTGTGTATGGAGAGAGACAGTGAATGAGAGAAAGAAAGCGAGAGATAGAAAAGGAAAGAGCGTCAAAAGAATTAGACTAGCCATTGAAGAGTCTCAAGATATCACTGACAAAAATACTCCAGGACGTCGGTATGGCCAGAGGGTACAAGATCTGGTTGTAGCGCCAAAGAAAGCCGGGAGGGTCATAAGGTTCCTACAGTAAAGCCAAACTGCCTTTCTTGGACGGGCTGGTTATCATTACATTACTGTGGAACAGAGAGACGAGGAGAGAGAGAGAGAGAGAGAGAGAGAGAGAGAGAGAGAGAGAGAGAGAGAGAGAGAGAGAGAGTTGGGGAGAAAGAAAGATACACGGAGAGGTAGGGAGAAAGAGTATACATGTAGACGAACAGAGAGAGAGAGAGAGAGAGAGAGAGAGAGAGAGAGAGAGAGAGAGAGAGAGAGAGAGAGAGAGAGAGAGAGAGAGCGATGGAGAGAGAAATCGAAAAGTACGAGTAGATAGTGAAATATGAGGAGTGATAGAGAGAGGAAGAGAGATAGCGAGAGAGATAGTGAGAGAGAGAGAGAGAGAGAGAGAGAGAGAGAGAGAGAGAGAGAGAGAGAGAGAGAGAGAGAGAGAGAGAGAGAGAGAGAGAGAGAGAGAGGCGATCGATAAACGCGAGATGTGATTGGAATAAGGAGACAACAACTCAAGCGGATGTAGGGGGGCCAGGAAGAGACTGGAATACTTGTGACCTCGACCCCTTTCCTTCTTACAAGCCCTCCCCCCACCCTCCTTCCGACCGACCTTTCTCTTTCTCTAGCCCTTTAGGCCCTCTCCTCACATCCTCCCATTTTTTCTCCCCTCTCACACACACACACACGCGCGCTTCAGTACGACACTCAAACTTACACCCCATTCTCATTTATTCCACTCATCCTGGAAGTAACGAAGAAAGCTTTTAACCAAAGGACGGAGTTGACCTAAAACCCATGTTCTTCCTCCATTCCTAAACTTAAAAAGTCTTTTCTGAGAATGGATTTACGCATTTGTGGACATGAAATAATGAAGAGAGAAGAAATGGAGAAAAAAAGTAATGTCAGAAAAATCTGTGGTAAGATGAGGTTATTTAACAGGTTTCGCAAGGACGAAATGAAGGAATGCTGCGGGGGTCCTACTGAGTCTCTCAGCGACATCTTTGATCAGGTTCAGCAACCGCTACCTCAAATTTTTCTTAATAAGTTCTTGCGATGTTCAATTAAAAAAAAATAGAAAAAAAAACCAAAACCCCCCCCCCCCCAAAAAAAAAAAAAAAAAAAAAAAAAATAAAAAAAAAAAAAAAACAACAACAAATTAAAAAAAAAAAAAAATCCAGGAGCCAGAGACCTTTCTAACATATGAATTTACCCCAATTCTTCACGGAAATGCCGAAAACTATTTTATCGCAAGAGAAAAAAAAATTTTGATAAAAAATAATTATATACTTTCAAAGCTTTCTTATATCTCTCTTTTTCTTTCATTCTCTCTCTCTCTCTCTCTCTCTCTCTCTCTCTCTCTCTCTCTCTCTCTCTCTCTTTCTACTTTCAATATTTCCGACGTTGAATACCTCTCGAATTACCCCCCCCACCCCCCACTCCTTTTCTCCCACCTGCCAACTTGCAGCGCCGACTCCCTGCAGCACGATAAACTTGATTATTTATTTTCAAAATGTCTCAATCAATATGCTGCTTGAACCAGGACAAATTGGCATATCTAGATCAATCTGTATGTTAATGTTGGGCCTAACCTCGCAGTCCGGGTCTGTGACAGCTGCAGCCGTCAACTAGTGGGGACACTTGTTCTACCCAGCCGTGATATCATCATAAGAATATTCTAAACCAACACTCACTCAACACAGTTGATGCCCGCAACTCTCAGAACAGTGTTATATTGTATTTATAAATACAACCGAGCCTAAGTTTCCTACCATCGCTCCACATCACAGTCTCTCTCTCTCTCTCTCTCTCTCTCTCTCTCTCTCTCTCTCTCACACACACACACACACACACACGTAGGTTTATTGCCTCTTTCTTCTTCTTCTTCTTCTTCTTCTTCTTCTTCTTCTTCTTCTTCTTCTTCTTCTTCTTCTTCTTCTTCTTCTCTCTCTCTCTCCCCCCCTGTTTTCTAGAATTGCTATCTCTTTTTCTCTGGATTGTTCTCTTATCTTAATCTTTCCGCCACCATTTTTGCCTCACTTCCTTCCTTCTCGTCTCTCTCTGTCTGTTTGTCTGCCTTAGTGTGTGTCTGTCCCCGTGTCTTTCTCAAGAATCCCTTCACCTCTCTCTCTCTCTCTCTCTCTCTCTCTCTCTCTCTCTCTCTCTCTCTCTCTCTCTCTCTCTCTCTCTCTCTCTCTCTCTCTCTCTCTCTCTCTCTCTTTGTATGTATGTATAAAATGGTGCACCGTCTCATTCATTTTACTATCTGTTTACACGTCATATTCTCACTTGGATATTTTGATGTAGCCAAACAGTATTTCTACTCTTACAAAACTGATATTTTATTATTGTAACATCTGCTTAAAACAACACTAAAAGATTTGAATACGCAGACTTAATACAAACGCAGTTAAACTTACAAAAAGAGAAAGGAATAAAATTATCCAGATTAAATAAAAAAGTGAAAAAAGCTTTTCTCCTTTTAGACGAGAAATCTTCAAAAAAGAAAAGAGCCGGACCCTTAAAAAAGCGGTGGTTGTAAACAAAGATTTGGAGAAAACCCGACGGCGATTCTCTCGTCAAAGGTTGTGTTTGCTACAAACTGTAAATTCTATTTCTTTAAAATGATTGACTCTCACGACTTCAAAACGAACCGTTTTTGATGGGCATTGGTCTCTCTCTCTCTCTCTCTCTCTCTCTCTCTCTCTCTCTCTCTCTCTCTCTCTCTCTCTCTCTCTCTCTCTGTCTGTCTCTGTCCATCACTGTCTCTGTAAACCTCTTTCTATCTCTGTACGTCTCTCTTAATTTACTGATTTTTTAAACAAATTATGTAGCCCGTACACTGTAAAGTCATCTTATGTCATTAAATGATGAAGTTTGGAGGTTTGAAGTAAGAAGTAAAAAAAACAAAAAACTTCTTAAATACCCCACTCTCCCCCCCCCAAAAAAAAACAAAAAACAAACATACAAACAAACAAACAAACCCCACAGAAACAAAACAAAAAAAATAAAACAAACAAACCAAAAAAAAAAACCCCAATAAAAGCAAGCAAACAAAACAAAACAAACAACAACAACAAAACAATAATACACAGATAAATAAATAAATAAAACAAAAAAAGGAAAGAAATATATAAATTAGCTGGAAAATTATGTTTAAAAAAGAGAGAAATACACAGATTGAGTAAAAAAAAAGTAAATGTATAGAATGTCTGTAGAGATTGTGTTTTCATGCAAATATTTCCAACCCCTCCTCCAGCTGTTTCTATTTGCAAAATTTAACGAAGGGGCAAATTGAATGTAACGAGAATTTATTCTAACTATGTATCGATCTAAAATCCACCTCTGTTGATGAAGTGCCTCTGAAAAATCTGAAAATAGGAGAAACAAGACACAGACAGACAGTATGGGAGTGAGAAATTGGACGGAGTGTCCAGAGCAGCTGGCCCAAACTGTCCACTTACAATGTCCAAGTTTTCCTCCGAGGAGCAAGTTGTCAAATTCTAAAATTAAATTTAACAAGGAAAATAATATAAAATCCATCAATACTTCATTGAGAACTGCCTAAATAAAGATAGGAACTTTTAAAGATATTTTCTGGAAGATTTGGAATGAAAACAGAAAACTCAGCCTACATGAATTTGAAATTTATACGTTGAACTTCTTGTCAAGTCTAGAGCTTTTTTTTGACAAAGAAAATCTTGAGGATAGAAGCTGAACTTCGCCAAACCCGAGCTGTAAACTGTATGATGACGTCCGCTTTTAATTCTATGCTTGACAGTGTTGTGAAAAAATTAGGTTGGCAAAAGTAAAACCGGTCTTATAACAATGCTAGACCCAGATTTTAAATTCTGTTAGAAACAAATGACGATTATTCCAAGTTGTGACAGCTGTTCCTGATCCTAATTATTTTTTTTACACAGAGCAAAAAAGAGAATCTTTGTGATGATGTTATAAATTTATGCAGTGGCGTAGATAGACAGCTGAAGGCTGTATTATAAACATGCATCTTTGTTTTTAATTCATTTTCAGGTTTATTTTTAATCCTCTTTTTGTGTAATATTTGTTGTTTTTTGTTTTTTTTTTGTATCACCCTTTCTTCATTTTCATGTATTGAAGTCTAAGAAACAAATATAAAAATCTGCATTAATTAGCTTTGTATTGCCGGCTGCTGTTGAAAAATTTAACAAGAATTTAGCTGAAACAAACTCGGCTTGAAAAGTTGTGTTCATTTAAAACAGTTCTTGCAGTTTGTACGTGGTCATGTCAGAAGGGCACTAATTGTGTTGTTTTACAATGCAACAACTGGTATGCAAAAACACGAAAATCAAATCCTCGCGGTTTGTTTCGAAAGCTGTCAATCTAAACATGCCACCCAAAAAAAGCCGCCTTAGTGATGCTAACTGGGAAAAACAGACAGCTCGATAAGTTTGTGTCTTCAATCGCTGAAACATTCATACGAACAAAAAAACCCTGAAAATTTGCTCAGGTTTTCATCAAATACAGACAATGGCGAGTATATGAAATCGTGTGAGCGTCCATAGATACGCCGAGGAACCGACACACCAGATATACGCTGGTTAAAAACCTCTGTGCTTTACTGATAGGGATAAATATACTTCATACCACGTCCCCATAACAACATTTAGTTTCTGGTTTCAAAATTCAATACTTCATCTTCACTCAACAGTCAAATTGATCCGAGTGTATTAAAACCATTTCTGACTTAGGGTAATCTTACACTTACTGGGTATTTTAAGGTGAGCGCAAAACGTCACACGAGTAATAAACCCTGGCCACTAGCGCTCTTCTGTTTTTTATAGTAGCAAGCATGACGTCACGCTATTTCTCCCTATTTGAGTCACACAAGTGTGAATTGAATATTTACATCAAACAATAGCGGATACTTCTCTCTGCATTGGTTATAAAAATCGGTTATTTCTATCAAATGAAGATAATGAATAAATTACATTTTTTGTTCTAACTACCACCAGATTTTCTGTTGTCTGCTTGCTAATTAATATTTTTTGAACGTATGAAGTTTTGGGATGTTATAAAAGTAGGCAAAAAAACATCCCACTTATGTGTTATCATATTGTGATGTAAATGCACAAAAAAGGGATGAGATTTGGGAATAAGGTGTTGTATAAAAAGTTATATAAACACCATTCGGATGATGCCATATAACTAAAGAATTGAGGCACTATTGGAGCACATTACAGATACTCTAGTGATAGGCTTCAGTATGTGTGGATGGAGATTACGGTGCGAGGACCAACTGGATCTCCCTGATCTGTTCAATCACACCAGATTTCCACACATTTCGATATCCCCCCTGGGAACACTGTCTAGACTCGTAATCTACGAGATCACATAGTCTAAAGCTATGAAGGTGAAAAGGAAAAAAAAAATCCAGTAGGATTTGATTTAAAAAAGAAAGAGAGTAAAAGGTCTTCAGTGAAATTGAAGGACGGCTTGAAAATTGTTGATAAACAGTGAACAGAGGAAGGAAACAAAAGAAAGATTTCAAATATCAGTAAACAGGAGTGCCCAGAAAAAGGTGTACAATTAATTATTATGGAGGTAGAAGGGAGTCTTAGAGAATCTGGGCATCGAGAGAGACCAGTAGAAATTATAACTAAGGGCTCACAAGAGTGATAACTGATAGAATATGATGAAAAAAAGGCAAGCAGACAAACAGGCAGACAGCCAGGCAGGTATACACCGAGACAAGAAGGCAAACAAAAAAAGGAAAAAGGAAAATGGAGGAAGAGCTAGTCGAGATATAAAGATAAAGAGAAAAAAGATAGAGACTCCAAAGATGGTAACCTTAGAATATCCTGCAACAACAACAACAACAGCAGGAACAACAACAACAGCAGCAGCAGCAGCAAAAACAACAAATAAAAAAGAGACACACAATCCTTCACCTCTTTCAGAAGTATTTGGGGCGAAACTGTCCACAATCTTGTTTTTACTTCTAGACTTGAAGATGGAGAGGTTAAAAATTAGGGAGGGAATTAGAAGATATTCTGTTTACTAATACGCCTAGCCCCTCCCCCATTCCATTCCCCACACCATCACCAAAATAAAAAAAAATTGCAACTATGATTAAAAAAAAACCCTAAAAAAAACAAGAAAATAACAACAAAAAAAAAAAAAACAAGCAGAAAAAAACCCAAAACAAAACAAAAAACAAAGAACAAAAAAAAAAAAAACAAAAACAAAAAAAAAAAAACAAAACCGAAAACACAAGAGTAACACATATCAATTTAGACGCCATCAACTCCTTATTTCAAAAGCTAATGTCAAAATACACGGGTTAAAAAAACCCCGAGAAAATCCGTGTTCATTTCACAGAAGCCCCTGATGTTTCCCGTCAAAAATTGGAAAAGGAAAGACAAGGCCAGGCCCGAGATTAAAACCATATTTTCTGAAGCCTTGCATAGTGGTCAGGTTGCTATGGACCGTGAGAATGAGAGTGAGAGAAAAAATCAGGGGAAAAGGGAAAAAAAAAAGGGGGGGGGGTGATGTGGAAAGCTAGGGAGGGAGAGGATAATACGCCGCTGTAGATGTTTAACTAAGCGCCATATTCTGGGAGTGAAACCTACTCTACCCCGGAAAACAGCGAGGGCAGAGGTGATAAAACTGCTCTCCCCTCATATCACTCCGATGGTCTTAAACCCACGGCGTCATCTCATACATCATTTCTCTTTAGATCTCAGTTAAAAATAAAGAAATCGATCTATTTCTTCCGGAGTTCCGTTGGTCCAGGGAAGGGACGGGAAAATTCTCCACTTTAGAGGCTTATGAAATGTTTTTTTTTTTAAATAGGCCATTGAAAGACGCCATTAGAGACGAGTCGGTTCTTGAATTCACCAGATTCAAGATGTCTAGTAAAGCTAATTCCCTCAATTTGTCCTCAGCTCCGTCGCAAACTTTGACAGCTCACAGGCTTCTCTCTCATCAAATCTGGTGTCCTACTTTTCTGCTGTCTGGGATCTAATGTTCTTGCCAGAAAATTCAGTCTTCACCATTTATTTTGACAACGGCCTCTAATTGGCTTAGGTCTTGATTCTTTTACGACTTGTTAAGGATGCATACCTTTAAAAAAAAAACCCAAAAACCCTATCTGTTTTAAATAAGTTGACTGTAATTCCTATAAAAAGAAGAATTCTAATAACTGAAATAGACTAACCAAGCCGGTATTGAATCCACAGCTCATATTGGGCTCGTCTTCAATGAATTTACGGTCAATGAAATAAACAAATCAAACCAGAAATGATAGTTCGAGATCATTTAGAATGAAAACACTGATTCCTCGACAGACCTTGCAGCCCGATGATTCAATGACTCGACTATGCTACATTATAGAGCCAAGTACCATGAAAACTTATTACGGGGAACTATTGTATCTGAAACTGTTACACATGTGATCGGGGAACTATTGTATCTGACTCTATTACACATGTGATAGGGGAACTATTGTATCTGAAACTGTTACACATGTGATCGGGAAACTATTGTATCTGAACCTATTACACATGTGATCGGGGAACTATTGTATCTGACTCTATTACACATGTGATCGGGGAACTATTGTATCTGACTCTATTACACATGTGATAGGGGAACTATTGTATCTGAAACTGTTACACATGTGATCGGGAAACTATTGTATCTGAACCTATTACACATGTGATCGGGGAACTATTGTATCTGACTCTATTACACATGTGATAGGGGAACTATTGTATCTGAAACTGTTACACATGTGATCGGGAAACTATTGTATCTGAACCTATTACACATGTGATCGGGGAACTATTGTATCTGACTCTATTACACATGTGATAGGGGAACTATTGTATCTGAAACTGTTACACATGTGATCGGGAAACTATTGTATCTGAACCTATTACACATGTGATCGGGAAACTATTGTACCTGAATCTGTTACACATGTGATCGGGGAACTATTGTATCTGACTCTATTACACATGTGATAGGGGAACTATTGTATCTGAAACTGTTACACATGTGATCGGGAAACTATTGTATCTGAACCTATTACACATGTGATCGGGGAACTATTGTATCTGAATCTGTTACACATGTGATAGGGGTTCTATTGTATCTGAATCTATTACACGTGTGATCGGGGTTCTATTGTATCTGAATCTATTACACGTGTGATCGGGGATCTATTGTATCTGAATCTGTTACACATGTGATCGGGAAACTATTGTATCTGAACCTATTACACATGTGATCGGGAAACTATTGTATCTGAATCTGTTACACATGTGATCGGGAAACTATTGTATCTGAACCTATTACACATGTGATCGGGAAACTATTGTATCTGAAACTGTTACACATGTGATCGGGAAACTATTGTATCTGAACCTATTACACATGTGATCGGGGAACTATTGTATCTGAATCTGTTACACATGTGATAGGGGTTCTATTGTATCTGAATCTATTACACGTGTGATCGGGGTTCTATTGTATCTGAATCTATTACACGTGTGATCGGGGATCTATTATATCTGAATCTGTTACACATGTGATCGGGGATCTATTGTATCTGAATCTATTACACGTGTGATCGGGGTTCTATTGTATCTGAATCTATTACACGTGTGATCGGGGATCTATTGTATCTGAATCTGTTACACATGTGATCGGGGAACTATTGTATCTGAATCTGTTACACATGTGATAGGGGAACTATTGTATCTGAATCTGTTACACGTGTGATCGGGAAACTATTGTGTCTGAATCTATTACACGTAAGATCACGGATACTCGTATTGTATCTGAATCTATTACACATATGATCGGGGATATGACAAAAAAATGTTTAGATCCAATCCACCACTTTTCATACTTTTGTTTTTGTAAATTCCAACACTCTCTTCAAACAAATCAGGTTAGCCTACGTTGCAACCCCCTCAGAAGATACTCCAGTATAAACTTTAGAAGCTAGTTTTTTTTATCCTGAGCAGTGAGAAAAAAAGCATAAACATCCATATTAATGAGATTGGCTGTTGTTCAATCTTTGTTTTTTTTACTTTTTCAACCAATGAAATACACTACGACCACTGAAGGCAAAAGAAACTGGAAACAATTTCAGATGTTGTAATGTTTGAGATCAAGAACTGACACGTGAAAACTGGAGAGTTTCAGATGCTGTAATGTTTGAGATAAAAAAAACTGACACGTAAAAACTATTATGTTTGAGATCTAGAATTGACTCACAGAAAAGTGGAGACAGTTTAGATCAAGAATTGACTCACAGAAAACCCAACCGCCTCATAACCTACTATGCTTGGTTTCCACGACAGAAGATTCGATAAATCATTCTTGCCAAAATCTTAAGGCGGTCCAAAGTTTCAAACGTCGAATTTCCTGGAGCCACAGTAAACAAACAAAGATAACCAATGGGGAATATTGAGTACTCGGATACTGTCAACTGTAACGAGCCTCAATAAACAAATCTTAATACATGATTAAAATCGATTACAGAGGTTGACATTGGATAGGGTAATCGGATAACGCCAAAGTTACACTTTTAATTCTCCCCACTCTTCTCTCTACTTGTTTGTTTCCTTTAAGATAAATATGATTGATCCGTCCCTCAGTTCAGTTTTCTTTATTCAGGGTTTAAAGTTTTATCTTATATCTGTTTACCCAACGTTACTGGCATTTGCGATGCTAGGAAGTTTATGGGTGAACAAATTGGAAGAGTATCTAGTGTACTCGATCAACGTGAGACAATCCAGCTACTCGTTCAGACACTTTCATACCGTGCCACTTCCACACATCTATTACACGAATGACACAAATCTTAGAATTTCATGTAAGTGTTTTTTTTTTCCAGCACTCATAATATTATTTAAATACCCGCTGGTCACTTGGACTTTCATTCAGTTTTTTTTTTCAAGTCAAGCTGGACTGTCTAGATGGTGAGTCAAACTCATCAGTGCCGGAAACGTTGACCAGCGACAAAGAAAGGTCAGTCCAGAGCTTGGGCTAAATATAAATAATTCTTGTATTTTTAAAGTTTTGTGTAACATTGCTAATATCGTATTGGTGTTATTTTTAAAACTTAATGACACCCTCCATCTTTTTTCCTCTTTCTCTATCTCTGTCTGTCTTTCTGTCTGTCTGTCTGTCTGTCGGTCTGCCTCTCTCTCTCTCTCTCTCTCTCTCTCTCTCTCTCTCTCTCTCTCTTTCTGTCCCTCTCCCACATTAATAAGCATTAATTTGATTGTAACACTGAAGCACCTTACAGTGGACTTGATCACCCTTGAATCCTGACCCGTGACCCCTGGCCCAGCGCACCACTGATGACAGCGGAGACACCACATCTAGAGTTCCCCACGTGACAGCTAAGGACGTCCCACTGTCCCTCTGACATGAATGACTGCTTGCATATCGACCCTAACACAGCCACCGCCATACCGGTGTTATCTCTTGTTAGTAAAATCTTCTCGGAGGTAAATAATAATAAGATAACTCGAAAAGTTGAACGAAGAGAATGCCGAGTACTTTTAACAATGCGGGTAATTTCTAAGTGGTGAAAGACAACACAAAGTTTTACGTAGAGGGTGAGAGAAATACGTTATTAATAAAACTGATTCATCAGTGGCTATAAAATTATATCATTGTAGAAGTTAAAACTTGTCTTTTTGTTAAACAGAAAATAAAGTTCAAATACACGAGTTGAAAGTTTTTCGTTGAATAATTTACGACGTTTTGATAACAAAAAAATCGGGGATTATTTCAAAAGGCTGAAAGAGGTAAACTAGGGGAGGAGACCTTCTGGCTTTTCCCAAAGCCATGTAAAAAATTAAACAAAACAGGCATTGCAGAGACATCGAACTATAGATTTAATGGTTTTCAGTGACTGTATTCTCACGTCCTTTCCAATGATTAAACTAGACATTAACGTGATTTGGGATTCCCAGGAAATGAGGGATTAAAAATGCCTGTGTCCCACGGGTGCAATTAGATGCACTTTTCATGTAACAGTGCTTGGATGAAAAAAATTACCCGTCCCTCTTCTTCAAGTCTGGAACGTTTCCGCAGAATAATTAGATTTGGGAGAGGTTAGGATGACATCTAGAGCGTGGACGATAACGAGACGGTGTATGATGATAATTTTAAAGATAGCACGCTAATGATAATATAATGAAAAAAAAATAACAACAACATTAACAACAAGAACAACAACATCAACAATAATAATAATAATAATAATAATAATAATAATAATAATAATAATAATAATAATAATAATAATAATAATAATGATGATGATGATGATGATGATGATGATGATGATGATGATAATAATAATAATAATAATAATAATAATAATAATAATAATAATAATAATAATAATAATAATAATAATAATAATGATAACAAAATAATGAAAATGATAGTTGGATTAGATAGAAAAGATGATGATGATGATAATGATGACGATGTTCGCTATGGTATTTGTAAATATGACGATAACGATGATACTGATGTTGATGATAATATGACCATATTATTTTTTTTCAAACTGAAATACTTTTATTCCCCAGTTTGGCTCGTGATTTTATATGTTTGTTCAACATAAGGGATAAAAAGTCAACAGCGCACAAATAGGTAGTAAGTATTGATCAGCTCTCCAATTAAGATGAAACATTGCTCTGGTGTTTGTTTGTTTATATATATATATATATATATATATATATATATATATATATATATATATATAACACTTGTGGATGTGAACACCAATCTTTTCAGAAACAATGAATGGAAAGAATAAAAAAAACATTTCTTACATGGCCGCATTGACCCACACTTTCTCCTTCCATCTGTTTTGCAGCAACTTCAATATATATCATAACAAAAATCTATTTATCTGTGTTTTCCTCAAGATCACACACTTGTTGACACCTTGTAAATGTCGCAAACTGAGCTGGGATGCTCCATGCCCATGCCTTCAGATTATTATATTCAGGATTTCTTGGGGTTTTTTGCTCCTATCCCGAGCCTCCTCCCCGTTTTTGATCGAAAATGGTCAGCTCTGCCCTACGGTTTTAAGAGGAGGATTTTGATTATTCGTTTCAGAGAAAAGAGGTGCGCGAAAATCAAGTTGTTTCAGAGTATGAAGGCCTCTGCGCAGATTAAAAGAGAGAAAGATAGATAGATAGATGGATAGATAGATAGATAGATAGATAGATATATATATATAGAGAGATAAAGACAGACAGACAGACAGACAGACAGGCAGGCAGACAGATGTAGTCAAAAGCAGGGACAGAGAGAAAAATATAGAGATAGAGAGACAAACAGGAAAAGCTTGTATGATTGTTTTATCTCAATTAGCAACTACCCTCAAAATCTAAAAAAAAGGACCAGTTTGCAACTCAAAACATTGCCTCGAAAGAATAACCTAATATGGCAACAGAGATGACGGAACGAATAAAGATTTTTGGGTACATCATGTGCCCCTCAGAGGCCTTCCTCACCCGCTCAATGTTCAGTGCATTGTGTAAACACGGGCAGAACTGGCGCGAGGCCCTCCGGCCAGGGGTGGCTCGGGGATAGATCAGGGATGGGGACACAGATCTGAGCCTGGGGCTCAACCAGCCTGTCATTTCCGCTCTCCGGAAAGAGCGCCCAGCAGATTTTTGGGGTGAAAATTGGTTAGCGAATAATGTGATGAGCAGAATTGGGCCATATTATGATGAGAGAGAGAGGGGGGAGAGAGAGAGAGAGGGAGAGAGAGAGAAGGGGGGGGGGGAGAGAGAGAGAGAGAGAGAGAGAGGGGAGGGATGGGAGGATAGAAAGGAGGGGGAGAGAGATAAAATGGGGTAGAATGAGAGTAAATATACTGTCTGATGTAAAAGAAATGTGCCATTGAGAGCAACATACAAGCAGACAATGAAATAAAGGTATAAAAAAGTGAGTGTGTGTGTGTGTGTGTGTGAGAGAGAGAGAGAGAGAGAGAGAGAGAGAGAGAGAGAGAGAGGGGAGGGAGGGAGGGAGGGAGGAAGACAGATTAATGAAGATGTAAAGAAAATATGAAAAGAGAATGACACATGAGGAAAAAAAAACATGAAACGCA
The DNA here is from genome assembly GCA_033675545.1 of Elysia crispata. Lineage (NCBI taxonomy): Eukaryota > Metazoa > Mollusca > Gastropoda > Plakobranchidae > Elysia > Elysia crispata. The sequence continues at coordinate 318,959 of JAWDGP010000665.1, forward strand.
TAGAAAAATTAGAGAGCGGAGAATAAACAAAAATATATAAAAATAAATCACACAAGCAGACAGAAATGAAAAGGGAGAAAATGAAGTACAGAAAGAGAGATAAGGGAGATAAATAGAGAGATCGAACGTTAGAGAGAGAGAGAGAGAGAGAGAGAGAGAGAGAGAGAGAGAGAGAGAGAGAGAGAGAGAGAGAGAGAGAGAGAGAGAGAGAGAGAGAGAGAGAGAGAGAGAGAATAGGAAAATGTCAATGAACAGGAGGAAAAAAAGAGGGGGGGGGGGGTACGAGAGAGAGAACGAGTGAATGCGAAAGAGACAAAACTGAAGTGAAGAGCCGAAAACCAGCGAACTAAGAGGAGTGGGAAGAGAATAAGGAGTGAGCAATGGCTAGGACTGGCCTCAGGCTGAAGAAACTGTAGAGCCTGTCTTTCTCTCACTCTCAGGCTCAGATTTATGCCTAGATGACGGTCTGTTAATTTGACACCGAAAAAATAATGAAGAAAAATTCCCTCACCCCTAGTATAAAATCGCATACCCCCATCTTCCCCTCCCTGTCCCCCCTACTAGGAGCGCCACCTAGTTTTCAGGAACGAGGCCCTGGTTTAAAATCAGAGCGGCGGCGGAGGTGGTGGTGGTGGTGGTGGTGGTGGTGATAAGGCCCGCCTCGAGTGAAATCCTTCCGCCCGAATTCTTCCTAGTCCCTCCCCATCCTTGGTCGGTAATGAACCGCTTCCTCTCTGGCATTCTCAACACGGCTCAAGATCATATCGATGCATTAAGTTTGCATGGCCACATATTTCGGGATCAAATTTACATTTCCTCCAAGCGCCCCTCCCAACCCCCTCTCTTCCTCTGTACGATCTGTCCCTCTCTCTGTACCTCTCTTTTGCGCCTTTTAAACATCGTTAATTTATCCTTTACTGTTCTATAATTCTTTTCCTCTCTGTCATTCTCTCTTCGCCGGTCTCCCCTTTGTAATTATATTTTCAACGGCAACTTCACGTGTTATCTTCCCATATTGTTCCTTTCTGAATATCTGTTGTTC
>JAWDGP010000665.1:327500-332500 GCA_033675545.1 Elysia crispata
CAAAATAATCAGATACTCAGAAACGTAGAAAGAACTATAGGTTAGAAAGTAAAATTATTTTATTAAGTCAGATCATTTATTTTGCTATGTAGATACATTGGTTTAAATAAGTTAATGGACAGGTCCGAAGGTGGAAAAACGTTGTAAAATCTTCTTTTCAAGATGTAGGTAGGTAGAAAGATAGATCGGTAAATAGATGGTATATAGATAGATAGATAAAAAAGACAAATAAACTGAAAGATACATACATAATGGTTCTATCGTTAGATGATTGAGAGAAAAACGAGCTTTAGACAAAGAGAAAGGTTTGCTTTAGAGAGATGAAGATCAGGACTGATAGAGTTACATAATGAGTGATAATCAGAGCCAAAGAGATAAACAGATACTCATAGAGAATAGAGAGAAAAACAGAAACTTATAAAGAGAACAATAGTGATGGGGAAGAAATAAAAAGAAATAGACCGAAGAGATACAAAATTTAATAATTTAACATAGATAAAAAGAGTGAGGACAGAAGGAGAGTTATAGAGAGAGAACGAGAACGAAAAAGAGATAGAGAGAGAAAGAGAGAGAGAGAGAGAGAGAGAGAGAGAGAGAGAGTGAAAGAGAGAGAGAGAGAGAGAGAGAGAGAGAGAGAGAGAGAGAGAGAGAGAGAGAGAGAGAGAGAGAGAGAGAGGGAGTGAGAGAGAGAGAGAAAGAGAGAGAGAGAGAGAGAGAGAGAGAGAGAGAGAGAGAGAGAGAGAGAGAGAGAGAGAGAGAGAGAGAGAGAGAGAGAGAGAGAGGGTGCTACTAAGTTTTAGATGAGGCATGTTTATTCTACGCTTATGAAAAGTGAGCAATCGACTGTCACACCGTAAGAACTGTTTCACAATTCATTAGCACATCTTGGTTGATAGGCCAAGTGAGATAGCCAGCGGTCAGTCCGTGGACAGACTTCCGTTACATTGCTTCAAAATACCTAGCCTGCTGGAACCATATTGATGTTCTGTCTTGCACGTCATTGTGATCTGATTGGTCAGCTTACTTTGTACAATCTAAAGCTGTTTACAGATCCTCTTTAAAATTCAATATCATGGAAGTTTAAATGAGGCGCAGCTATGAATTCCCGTAGGGCGTTGCATCTTTAGTTTTTTTTTCTTGAGGAAATTCGTAGCTTTTTAATAAGCTTGTAAGAAAATCTTAAATTAGTTAATATCTTCCATAAACAAGTTTAAGGGAAGACTATAACATTAAAACTATTCTCAAGCGGTTCAAATTTAGATCTAAATTAAAATGCGAAAGAGAAATAGTTACTTGACAGTTTATGGTGGACTGGGCAAGAGCTCTACCAATCGCTGTAGTGGTAATTGATTCATTAAATTATTCAATCATTCAATCAAACGTTACTATCTTGTAGACACTCACAGTCCTTTCCTTACCACCCCCACTCCCTACCATTCACTCACACACACACACTCATACCATCACCACACAGGTATTCTAGGTCTATTCCGTAGAATGTCAAGTTTCTTCTGGAAGAAAAGTCTATAATCTTGAAGCATGTGCTATCACGATATGCGGGCACGGTTTACATTTTTACTGTAACTATAACGAGATCATGTTTGAAATAAGAACGCATGAGTGTGTTTAATACTAGCGATGCAAGGTCAATTTTTTGCCGCACCACCACCAACAACAACACCACCGCCACCAACAGGAACAGCAACAAAAACAACAACAACTACAACAATCACAAGAACAACAATAGCAATGGCGAAATGATCTTACAATCTTTCCAGCCATCGTCAACACATTTTTCTGCGTTCCAGCCTGACACTGCGAAGTATTATCTAAATAATAAAAAAAAAAACTATTTCTCCACACGCTACGATGTGTCCAGAGTATATGAGATAAAAAAAAAATTGACCAATATCTGCAGGAAAGAGCTAACGAGTCCCAACAGAAATTTCTAAAGGCGAGAAAATGTCTAGAGGTCTTCGATTTTCTCTGAAGAGGAGCACAGGCACTAGATCTAGTAAATCTCTGTTTGATCAACATTATCATCAACCTTGAGCCAGTTCATCACTCTTGATGATCTTCCAGGCACTCAAGTAAAGCGTGGATATGTAAGCCCACTTTCAGACAGAAAGTGAAACTTTTAGATTTGCCTCCTTTGTTAAAAAGAAAACTCTTGCATCAAACATCATCTTGGAGCATCTGTTAATGTGTTTGAAATGATAGAACATTAGCGAGGAGACACACTTCCCAAAATACCTTCATTCTGATTAAGATGTTGGTGGTAGTCATGTGCCGTTTAAAGTCCTCCTAACTCCACGTAAGACATTTCGAGACAGACTTTGCAGACACTAGATAAGCTTAGAATTTCCCACAATTTCTGCGAGTCCCTGTCGAGCACAAGAATATTTTTACTGTGAACACCCCTACCACGCAAATCTGCGATTTTAAAAAGTCGTTTTCAATTATTTAAATGTATTTATCGGTATATTCCTAGCCTATATATTTTATTATCATTATTTTACATGTGGATTTAATTATTCTATGTATGTTGATGAAACAAGCCTATATAACTTTAACTCATTTTGACCATAAAGTACAACTATTTGGAGACCCTGTATAGCCCTTTACAACGAGCAATGCTGGCAATGTTATCAACACTCTTTTATTTCTAGTAGTGCTTCTGAATCTGTCTATATTATATGTTATGTCTACTTGTGTTTAAACTCATATACTATCAAGCCTTATATTATCTCTGGAATATTAAAGAATGTTTTGACGTTTACGCCTTTCATATACATCTAAAGTGATGAGCACGTCTTTCTTATCGCATTGATAGCACCATATTATCGCATTATTAACACCACACAGCTACATCATTATTACTATATTCAGTGCAAGAGCTGCCGTAATGTTTGGCTAAGCAATATTTCGCTGTCCTTGCAGAGTTATGTGGGAACACTCACATCTTTGTCGATTTAACATCACTCAATAATTTAAAATGCTACTCTGCAATGCTAGACGAGTATGACAGGGATTGCAAGGCCTGACGGGGGCCAGTTTTTACACCAGAAATGAGTATTAACCGCAAAAACAAGATAGAGAATTCCTTTTCTTACTCCTAAAAATTGATGATGTCCTTCTATTATCTCTAGCGTGTCTTGACACGTTTCATAAATTATTCACATGAAAAAAAAATCACCATCAGCGTGCGTCACTCAATAGAGTTCTTATTTGTTTTCCCTAATTGCAGCCAAAAGTCCTACCTAATTGTCAGCAATCCGCAAACACAGCTTCCATTAGCAGGTCGATGAAAAAACATCTTTGTAATATTCGGATTTAAGATCCTTAAAACTGTCCAAAGATTACACATTGTGTTTATTTGAATATAAATCTAGCCTATATTGTTTTAATATTCTGATAAAAACTATTTTGCTTGTCGGTTGAAATCTTCGCGTACATAATGGTGGTATTAGATTTGCAAGCCCTGCCAGATGCAAACGTCCTTGCTATCCATAAATTATGAATATGATAAATATTGCAACCAGTTATAATTGAGCTCGTTAAAAATTAACAAACCACACCAAAGCCACAAATACCTTGTGCACATCAATACATCAAGTTTATGTTGTCACAATTAGATGATAAGTACATCACGTTTATGTCCCCACAATTACCTGGTGCGCATTAGTACATCACATTTATGTTCCCACAATTACCTGATGCGCATTAGTACATCACATTTATGTCCCCACAATTACCTGGTGCGCATTAGTACATCACGTTTATGTTCCCACAATTACCTGGTGCGCATTAGTACATCACATTTATGTTCCCACAATTACCTGGTGCGCATTAGTACATCACGTTTATGTATCTCAATTATCTGGTACACATCAATTAATCATGTTTATGTTGTCACAATTATTATTGGTACACCTCAGTATGTTTATGTTGCCAAAATTATTATCTGGTACACATCAGTACATCACGTTTAATTTGTCACTGTTACCTGGTCCATGATTTATGATTTGTCGGATATAAACCGTTATCGACAGAAATTCGACTAACCATGCATTTGCTGCACCTAAACTGTCGCTTTATGGTACCATAGTGAAAGCTGGAACTCTTCAATAAAATGCTTTCCTCCAATATGTTTTTGACCAACTAGTTTGTCCTTCCATAACAGACAGATGTATCATTATACATAATAATGATGTTGAGAAGGAAAAAAAAAAACAGGAAAAAATTTCACGAAGCCAACGAAAAGATGACGGAATATCTTGTTTGTTTTTAAATAAAAGCCAAAAAAAGATCCATCTATTTTTTAAAAAAGAATAGTAGGTACTTCAACAGCTAGTCAAACTCACATAATTTAGACTAGAGACATAAAGACCTTGATCCCAGCGTAGTTTAAGCCATACAAAAACAACGCGGAAAGAAAGCATTGCCATTTTCTACAGCAGTGAAGAAATACATTTCATAGTGCAAATCCTTAGAATAAAGACTTCATCAAATGCATGTGAAGACTAGAGGTCTTAGAATTTCGTATAGCAGGTAAAAAATAGTATGAAGCACTAAGAATAACATTCATAGTGGACTGGCTTGTTATTTGTTCATTTAATAGAAAAATCACCCATCTCTCTCTCTCTCTCTCTCTCTCTCTCTCTCTCTCTCTCTCCCGCTTTATAACTCCTAAACAAAGATATCACAGTTGGTATTAATTAAGCAGACATTTTCCTCAAACAATCAAATAGGTAGGATGATTAATACAAAAGCGCTGAAAATAACAGCTCACGTAACTACACCAGGCCGACTACAAACTGTTCTGGCCATTAATATCTGCATAATGACACTGTGCTAATTGTCGGTCCCTGGTTAACAGCCTTAGCTCTCCCAGCCCGTGAGACACTGGCGCCAGAATAGCGGCACTGATCAAATGTCAAATATCTGAGCTGTGACTCACTTTGGTACTACTGCATCGGACTTGACTTTCAATAGCTTCA
>JAWDGP010000665.1:335000-370000 GCA_033675545.1 Elysia crispata
ACGACTCATACCCGTGGACCGGAGTTTAACAAACAGAGACTCATACCCGTGGACCGGAGTTTAACAAAGACTCATACCCGTGGACCGGAGTTTAACAAAGACTCATACCCGTGGACCGGAGTTTAACAAAGACTCATACCCGTGGACCGGAGTTTAAGAAAGACTCATACCCGTGGACCGGAGTTTAACAAACATAGTCTCATACCCGTGGACCGGAGTTTAACAACGACTCATACCCGTGGACCGGAGTTTAACAAACAGAGGCTCATACCCGTGGACCGGAGTTTAACAAACAGAGACTCATACCCGTGGACCGGAGTTTAACAAACAGAGACTCATACCCGTGGACCGGAGTTTAACAAACAGAGGCTCATACCCGTGGACCGGAGTTTAACAAACAGAGGCTCATACCCGTGGACCGGAGTTTAACAAACAGAGACTCATACCCGTGGACCGGAGTTTAACAGAGACTCATACCCGTGGACCGGAGTTTAACAGAGACTCATACCCGTGGACCGGAGTTTAACAAACAGAGACTCATACCCGTGGACCGGAGTTTAACAAACAGAGACTCATACCCGTGGACCGGAGTTTAACAAACAGAGGCTCATACCCGTGGACCGGAGTTTAACAAACAGAGACTCATACCCGTGGACCGGAGTTTAACAAACAGAGGCTCATACCCGTGGACCGGAGTTTAACAAACAGAGACTCATACCCGTGGACCGGAGTTTAACAAACAGAGACTCATACCCGTGGACCGGAGTTTAACAGAGACTCATACCCGTGGACCGGAGTTTAACAGAGACTCATACCCGTGGACCGGAGTTTAACAGAGACTCATACCCGTGGACCGGAGTTTAACAGAGACTCATACCCGTGGACCGGAGTTTAACAGAGACTCATACCCGTGGACCGGAGTTTAACAGAGACTCATACCCGTGGACCGGAGTTTAACAAAGACTCATACCCGTGGACCGGAGTTTAACAAACAGAGACTCATACCCGTGGACCGGAGTTTAACAAACAGAGACTCATACCCGTGGACCGGAGTTTAACAAACAGAGACTCATACCCGTGGACCGGAGTTTAACAAACAGAGACTCATACCCGTGGACCGGAGTTTAACAAACAGAGACTCATACCCGTGGACCGGAGTTTAACAAACAGAGACATATACCCGTGAACCGGAGTTTAACAAACAGAGACTCATACCCGTGGACCGGAGTTTAACAAACAGAGACTCATACCCGTGGACCGGAGTTTAACAAACAGAGACTCATACCCGTGGACCGGAGTTTAACAAACAGAGACATATACCCGTGGACCGGAGTTTAACAAACAGAGACATATACCCGTGGACCGGAGTTTAACAAACAGAGACATATACCCGTGGACCGGAGTTTAACAAACAGAGACTCATACCCGTGGACCGGAGTTTAACAAACAGAGACATATACCCGTGGACCGGAGTTTAACAAACAGAGACTTATACCCGTGGACCGGAGTTTAACAAACAGAGACTCATACCCGTGGACCGGAGTTTAACAAACAGAGACATATACCCGTGGACCGGAGTTTAACAAACAGAGACTCATATCCGTGGGCCGGAGTTTAACAGAGACTCATACCCGTGGACCGGAGTGTAACAAACAGAGGCTCATACCCGTGGACCGGAATTTAACAAACAGACACTCATACCCCTGGGCCGGAGTTTAACAAAGAGAGGCTTATACCCGTGGACCGGAGTTTAACAAACAGAGACTTATACCCGTGGACCGGAGTTTAACAAACAGAGACTTATACCCGTGGACCGGAGTTTAACAAACAGAGACTTATACCCGTGGACCGGAGTTTAACAAACAGAGACATATACCCGTGGACCGGAGTTTAACAAACAGAGACTTATGCCCATGGAATCAAAGTTTAACAGACAGAGACTTATGCCCGTGGAATCAAAGTTTAACAGACAGAGACTTATGCCCATGGAATCAAAGTTTAACAGACAGAGACTTATGCCCGTGGACCGGAGTTTAACAAACAGAGATATATGCCCGTTGACCGGAGTTTAACAAACAGAGACATATACCCGTGGACCGGAGTTTAACAAACAGAGGCTTATGCCCGTGGACCGGAGTTTAACAAACAGAGGCTCATACCCGTGGACCAGAGTTTAACAGAGACTCATACCCGTGGACCGGAGTTTAACAAACAGAGACTCATACCCGTGGACCAGAGTTTAACAGAGACTCATACCCGTGGACCAGAGTTTAACAGAGACTCATACCCGTGGACCAGAGTTTAACAGAGACTCATACCCGTGGACCAGAGTTTAACAGAGACTCATACCCGTGGACCAGAGTTTAACAGACAGAGACTCATACCCGTGGACCGGAGTGTAAGAAACAGAGGCTCATACCCGTGGACCAGAGTTTAACAGAGACTCATACCCGTGGACCGGAGTTTAACAAACAGAGGCTCATACCCGTGGACCGGAGTGTAACAAACAGAGACTCATACCCGTGGACCGGAGTTTAACAAACAGAGACTCATACCCGTGGACAGTAGTTTAACAGAGACTCATACCCGTGGACAGTAGTTTAACAGAGACTCATACCCGTGGACAGTAGTTTAACAGAGACTCATACCCGTGGGCCGGAGTTTAACAGAGGCTCATACCCGTGGGCCGGAGTTTAACAGAGGCTCATACCCGTGGGCCGGAGTTTAACAGAGGCTCATACCCGTGGACCGGAGTTTAACAGAGACTCATACCCGTGGACCGGAGTTTAACAAACAGAGGCTCATACCCGTGGGCCGGAGTTTAACAGAGGCTCATACCCGTGGACCGGAGTTTAACAGAGACTCATACCCGTGGACCGGAGTGTAACAAACAGAGGCTCATACCCGTGGGCCGGAGTTTAACAAACAGAGGCTCATACCCGTGGACCGGAATTTAACAGAGGCTCATACCCGTGGACCGGAGTTTAACAAACAGAGACTCATACCCGTGGACCGGAGTTTAACAGAGACATATACCCGTGGACCGGAGTTTAACAAACAGAGACTCATACCCGTGGATCGGAGTTTAACAGAGACATATGCCCTTGGACCGGAGTTTAACAAACAGAGACATATACCCGTGGACCGGAGTTTAACAAACAGAGACATATGCCCGTGGACCGGAGTTTAACAAACAGAGACTCATACCCGTGGACCGGAGTTTAATAGAGACATATACCCGTGGACCGGAGTTTAACAAACAGAGACTCATACCCGTGGACCGGAGTTTAACAGAGACATATACCCGTGGACCGGAGTTTAACAAACAGAGACTCATACCCGTGGACCGGAGTTTAACAGAGACATATACCCGTGGACCGGAGTTTAACAAACAGAGACTCATACCCGTGGACCGGAGTTTAACAGAGACATATACCCGTGGACCGGAGTTTAACAAACAGAGACTCATACCCGTGTACCGGAGTTTAACAGAGACATATACCCGTGGACCGGAGTTTAACAGAGACATATACCCGTGGACCGGAGTTTAACAAACAGAGACATATACCCGTGGACCGGAGTTTAACAGAGACATATACCCGTGGACCGGAGTTTAACAAACAGAGACTCATACCCGTTGACCGGAGTTTAACAGAGACATATACCCGTGGACCGGAGTTTAACAAACAGAGACTCATACCCGTGGATCGGAGTTTAACAGAGACATATGCCCTTGGACCGGAGTTTAACAAACAGAGACATATACCCGTGGACCGGAGTTTAACAAACAGAGACATATGCCCGTGGACCGGAGTTTAACAAACAGAGACTCAAACCCGTGGACCGGAGTTTAATAGAGACATATACCCGTGGACCGGAGTTTAACAAACAGAGACTCATACCCGTGGACCGGAGTTTAACAGAGACATATACCCGTGGACCGGAGTTTAACAAACAGAGACTCATACCCGTGGACCGGAGTTTAACAAACAGAGACATATGCCCTTGGACCGGAGTTTAACAAACAGAGACATATACCCGTGGACCGGAGTTTAACAAACAGAGACATATGCCCGTGGACCGGAGTTTATCAAACACAGACTCATACCCCTGGGCCGGAATTTAACAAAGAGAGACTCATACTCGTGGACCGGGGTTTAACAAACAGAGACTTATACCCGTGGACCGGAGTTTAACAAACAAAGACATATGCCTGTGACCGGAGTTTAATAAACAGAGACATATACCCGTGGACCGGAGTTTAACAAACAGAGACATATACCCGTGGACCGGAGTTTAACAAACAGAGACATATACCCGTGGACCGGAGTTTAACAAACAGAGACATATACCCGTGGACTGGAGTTTAACAAACAGAGACATATACCCGTGGACCGGAGTTTAAGAAACAGAGACATATACCCGTGAACCGGAGTTTAATAAACAGAGACATATACCCGTGGACCGGAGTTTAACAAACAGAGACATATACCCGTGGACCGGAGTTTAATAAACAGAGACATATACCCGTGGACCGGAGTTTAACAAACAGAGACATATACCCGTGAACCGGAGTTTAATAAACAGAGACATATACCCGTGGACCGGAGTTTAACAAACAGAGACATATACCCGTGGACCGGAGTTTAACAAACAGAGACATATACCCGTGGACCGGAGTTTAACAAACAGAGACATATACCCGTGGACCGGAGTTTAACAAACAGAGACATATACCCGTGGACCGGAGTTTAACAAACAGAGACATATACCCGTGGACCGGAGTTTAATAAACAGAGACATATACCCGTGGACCGGAGTTTAACAAACAGAGACATATACCCGTGAACCGGAGTTTAATAAACAGAGACATATACCCGTGGACCGTAGTTTAACAAACAGAGACATATACCCGTGGACCGGAGTTTAACAAACAGAGACATATACCCGTGGACCGGAGTTTAACAAACAGAGACATATACCCGTGAACCGGAGTTTAACAAACAGAGATATATACCCGTGAACCGGAGTTTAACAAACAGAGATATATACCCGTGGACCGGAGTTTAAGAAACAGAGATATATACCCGTAGACCGGATTTTAACAAACAGAGATATATGCCCGTGGACCGGAGTTTAACAAACAGAGATATTTACCCATGGACCGGAGTTTAACAAACAGAGATATATACCCGTGGACCGGAGTTTAACAAACAGAGACATATACCCGTGAACCGGAGTTTAACAAACAGAGATATATGCCCATGGACCGGAGTTTAACAAACAGAGACATATACCCATGGACCGGAGTTTAACAAACAGAGACATATACCCGTGGACCGGAGTTTAACAAACAGAGACATATGCCCGTGGACCGGAGTTTAACAAACAGAGACATATACCCATGTACCGGAGTTTAATTATGATGTGTCGGCATTCAGTTATTTCGTCCTAATTTTTATAAACTATCAAGCAGCAAAAATCATCAGCGAACAGTCCACCCCGACCTTTCAAGATCTGACATCATTTTATTATCCTCCTCCTTGTTCGTTATTTAATCATTTGGAAGAATGATGTTTTGGACTGTGTTAAATGTGGAATATGTAAAATATTTATTCAGCACAGAGCCTCATTAACCTATTTCATATTCTACGTGTGTTCAATTCAGGTGTTGTTTTATTATTATTTTTTTTATTTTCGAAACATTGCCTGCAAGCTCTAAATGGCACATCCAACATCGCAATAAAGCAACATACTTCGTGACAAGCAGCGTTTCTTTTCACATAATGATCTTTGCACGACTTAGATGGCATCAAAGTCGTGAAGATCTTCCTACCAAACAGATAATAAGAATAATTAACATATTGTAAAATCCAAATCTTTTGTTTTTTTTAACCATTCATTATCATGTTGGTTTAAATAACTGCGCGGCTAAGAATTCCTGCAAAACATTGAAACTTTTATTGATTTAATGTAAAAATTCACAACTTTCTTGTAAGCTTTTAAAAGGATTTATAACAGATTGGGACAGTACAGAAATAGTCGATTTCCTTTATTGCTCTGGTCCGTTAGCTAACCCTTCTCATGTTATGACAAGGAGTGTTGAGTTCGATGCTCATATTGGCATCAGGTTTCTCTGCCTAACGGAAGCTTTTGAAAGGTCTCTTGAAAGCAATAGGAAAACAGCAAAACAATACAAAAGATACAACAACAACAACAAAACAAATTGGACTAATAAGTTTAAAATCAATCATTTCCAAAAAAAAAAAAAAAAAAAAAAGGAAAGATCGTTGACCAAATATTGTTGATGATTTAAATAGTAGACTTCCAAATCCCAATACTTCTTTATTTACAACTTGTTCGCAGCTTTGAAATGAAAGGCTCTCACCCCCAACGACATTGAGATATCTGAGTATCTCTTAGCTCGGGGTCGCACGAGCAAATCACAAAATGAGAATAGTTAGCTACTTTGATCAACTCTAAATCTATCTATGGATGCCTTCAAAAACATAAATTATCATGTAGGTTGAAATGAATGCGCAGCTATGTCCTTCCGCGAGGCAGTGCACCATTAAGCACTTCTTGCCTAAATTCGCAGCTTTTTAAAAGGCGTGAAAATGATCTGAAAATAGATTAGGAAAGTACAGAAGTAGCTGTCTTCCCATGTAAGCCCATTATTTTTTTTTTATTCTTGTGCAACTTATAAGGTCTTCGCCATTATACTTCGAGCAGATCTATGGGCAGTACGATTAATAATAAAGTAATAATAAAGTGCATTTATATAGCGCATATCCAAATGATTAAAATGCTCTATACGATTAATGTTTCCTTATCTTAAAATAAAAGGTTGAAGGAGTGAAAGTCAAGAGCGCGCACTCAACGAATATTTCCAGCCCGTATTGTTTAACTCCAGCCCACAAGTCAAGCCATCCAGCTGAAATCTCTGCAAGACACCTGAAGGCAGACCCGCACAATGTGAAAGTTCTCGATACAAGTAGCAACGGTTAGGCCAAGACAGACAGGAAGAGAAAGCAATCTCTGTTGACTTCTGAAATAATGACAGCTTTTGACATTCTAGTATTGTTAGTTCATGCAGTGGCGTGATAGTTCCCGTAGAAATTCATCTCTATCACTTGAGGTTAGTAGGAGTATCCGGAAATTAGATAGATTAAAAAAAATCTTGAATGTCGCTGCAAGCAATATGCTGAGAGAATGAACTGCAGGAAAGATGGACAGTTACACAGAAAATACATAGGTAGGTAGATAGAACATTGTATATAGATAAATATATAGAGAGATAGATGGATAGATAGACAGATAGATAACTAAATACATTGTATATAGATAGATATATAGGGAGATAGATGGATAGATAGACATATAGAAAAGTAAATACATTGTATATAGATATATAGGGAAATAGATAGGTAGAAATGACCTTAGATAGATGGAAAAGTTATGGATCATGGGTAAAATGATTGAAATATTGAAAATTGGATAAATATATATAGGTAGAATAAAATAAAAAAAATGGATAGATAGATCGATACAGATAGAAGATAGATGGAAAAACATACACAGACATCATAGAGAGAGAGAGAGAGAGAGAGAGAGAGAGAGAGAGAGAGAGAGAGAGAGAGAGAGAGAGAGAGAGAGAGAGAGAGAGAGAGAGAGAGATACTTTTAGATAGATAAATAGATACAGATAGAAGATAGATGGAAAAACATACACAGGCATCAGAGAGAGAGAGAGAGAGAGAGAGAGAGAGAGAGAGAGAGAGAGAGAGAGAGAGAGAGAGAGCGAGAGAGAGATAGTGAGAGAGAGACAGAGAGAGATACTGATAGATAGATAAATAGATACAGATAGAAGATAGATGGAAAAACATACACAGGCATGAGAGAGAGAGTGTGTGTGTGTGAGAGAGATACTGATATATATATATATATATATATATATATATATAGATAGATAGATAAATAGATAGATACATAGATACATAGATACATAGATGTAAAATTTGCAGAGATGAATATTTTGTAAAGTGCAAAGATGTATAAAGTGATAGGCACATGCTGGACAGGCAGGTACTAAAAAAACCCCAATAGAATACAGACAATAAGAATAATGTAGTGAGGTGTACTCGATGCTTGATCAGTTGTATCGCAGGAAAAGTCTTCAAGTTGTACAGGTCGCAAAGACACAATAAATGGCGACACAACTGTCTGTGAGTTTATCATGCAACGCCTAATCTTGTTACAGTCGGGTAAAAATAGAAATGCAGATCCTAATGGCTGCAGACTCGAGATCCCTATATACCTCCTCCTCACACATCGCTTCTTCTTTTGTTCCTTTCCTAATATTTGCATTTGCTTGATGCCGCTTTTTGTTTTGTGTGTACTGCCTTTTATTCTTTGTTGTGGGTATGGTGAATGTCTGTCTGCGTTTTTATAGATATATTATTAATTAGTTGTGGTTGCGATAACACAATTAATAAATAGTTCAGCAAATGGGGAGCACAATTTTTTTTTCTAAGTAAAGAAGCTTATTTGAATTATATAACCGAACTCATCCGTCTCTTTATTTTTTCATCTATCTATCTATCTATCTATCTATTTATATGCCTTTCGATCTACCTTTTTTATCTTTCTCTCTATCTGGTTAACTATCTAATTTCCTAACCATAATTCAATCGATCTACACATTTATCTTTAATTTTTAATCATTTCTCCATATGCGTCTGTCTCTCTACGTATAATGTCAATTTTTTTTATGTATAACAATTTAACTACATCTATAAGTGCATGTCTTCCTCCCTAATTGTGTGTATTATATATATATATATATATATATATATATATATATATATATATATACACACATACATACATATATATTTATTGGCATATATCCATTTATATGTCTCTCTCTATCCATATATATATACATACACACATAATGAAAAACTTTGTCAGGAGAGGGGACACAAAGTGTGAAGTTCTCTTTATTTCGGCTTAATGGTGGAGCCTCGCTCAAAATTTGGACTGTGAATAAAAGGCGCACACTCCTCCTTATGTTATGTTACAGTAGTTAATCCCGATATGCTGTTGCAACGATCGTAGTAACCACACAAGCATAAATTATGTCACATTTGTTGTCCTAGTGCTTTCGGGTTTATAATATATTCAATATGGTCTATGCTTTTTATTTTTTTTTTTCCACTATCCGACCCATAACCCAGCTACACATTCCTGTTTAAAAACCAAGTTCGATCCAAGCTCTAACAAAAGAACGCCATAAGGTAAGGCGCAATTAACTGATATGAGAAACTCACGAAACATGATAGCCTCGAAAATAGTGTCACTACCTGTCCAGCACAGTTCCCGTACAGGAACTGCCAAGAGGGAATCTTCGCTATGGTTAGTTCAGAACACTACTAGGCTGTCTAACACTGACGCTGTCTTGTTATGGAAGATTTTTAAACCATGAAAAAAAAAAATTAAAAAAAAAAAACCCAGATATTTTATAAAGCGTTTTACATTTGTCCCTGGACAGGCCCTTACCAACCAAGCTAGCTTGTCTGCAGAGAGAGCCCGTTACTCTAGTTTACAGACACGAGATTTTCACTACCCGAGCTACCAACCCCCCTTTTCCAAACGATGAGATCAGGCGATGAGTGTAAAGATCCTCCTCAAAATGTTCATCACCACAGAATCACAACCTGTCCAACCCAGGATTCGAACCCCGGATCCACTGACTTTAGAAATACTTTTACACAAGTTCGCCGCGCGATTTTATATGTTATACAGTTTGAAGATAAGTTGGAATAATTGATAAGAGTGCTCAACTGTGGGAGCTTTTCATAGATATAGAAGGTCTGAATGGCAATCGAACACACCTCAGCCATACCCGAATAGAGCGGAGGACAAGCGACACCCTTGTCCTCCGCTTGAAACACCAGTGTCGTATGAAGAGAATTTAAGGTATGATATATATATGTATGTATGTGTATGTGTATGTAGTTCTAATGAGGCTGTTTGTGATTGACCATGCTTTATACATCAGCATCCATTAGTTGTCCTCTTGGCCTAAAGTGTGGTTGAGATATAGCGGGTTTTAGGTTATCCCCATAAATGTTCGGTATTGATAATGGTTGTGTAAAACTGTGGACAGCCCTAACAAGCTATGTACAATCTCTTTTGTAAAATATGTGAGACTGGACTTATTTCTGTCTTTATTCCGTCATATGCCAAGGCCTCATCTTTAAATTTAATTGTAGGATAAAAGTATTGGAAAGAATAAAACGAAAGTGTAGAAGAAAATATAGTGCGGAGAAAACAAAGTGTATGTAGAATAAAATATAAGGTAGAATGAAATATTGTGTAGAAAATCTACCGTGTGCCGAAAATCATAAGGGCACTGACATGTTTAAGATAATCAATGTACATGGATCACTGTCATTTAACGCCATGAAACACATCACTCAGCTGCATCGGAAATCCGGGAATTTCGCCTTTTATTTTTTTTTTCACAACACTGATACTTCGTTTGTCAATGCGCATGGGTTGTCCACACCCTTTGTACTGTTAGTTTAAATATTCCAGTAGAAAACGAAACCAACTTGTTCAAAGTGTGAAAGAACATACATTTTTCTGTTGGTTTAACAACGTTAAGGAAAAAAAGTAATAAACTGTGAAGAATTATGCTTTTTTTTTTGTTGAAACAGTCCGAATTTGAATTTTAAATTTTCATTTTAGTGCTTACATATTTTTTCCATTACAACTTTTCTTTTCGCATTATATCCAGTTAGTTATGTCGCAAATTGCATCTCCTCTTTGAAAACTTTAACTTCTGCTCTTTCTCAGGAGGTGAAATAGCCCGCTAAAGACATGGAAGGAGCATTTTCTTTGATATTTTTTCTAATCCTATGTAAACTTGACTTGATTTTAAACAAGTGAAACCAAAATAGCCACGCGTTTTTTGTTTTGTTTTGTTTTGTTTTTGAGAATAGCTTAAGATCACCTAAATGAAGATCGGTTACGGCAAATTTTGAATAAAAAAAGGTTGGAAAATCCTCAAATAGAAAGAGAGTTTTTTCATTGTTCGTCACCCCCTCCCCCCCCCTCCCCAAAAAAATAAAAAAAATAATAATAATAAATAAATAAATAAATAAATAAAAATAAATACATAAAAAAATAAAAATAAATACATAAAAAAAAGTAAAAAAAAAAAAACCAAACCCATACAGACATGGTATGGATTATGTATAGGATTAAAGTTCACAGCGGTTCGATTATAAAAAAAAAAGCTCTAAATCTACGGTTATTTTTTTTAGAATTAATCGCAAATAACGTAACGGGAGTTTAAAGCTTAAGTATTAGTTACAAATTTTAGGCCTTGGTGAATAATCCGACACAGGATAGAGTATATCATTCGGGTTTCCAAATAGGTTAATAACAGTTCAGTCCATCAAAGGATAACATTATGTCCAGATTTAAAAATATCAGCCGACGAGTACCCCAATGGAACCATGTCTAACCGGAGAAAGATTGGATATTCTTATTAACAGAAACCTTTTCCGTTTTTTTTTTTTAAATCCTTGTTTCTTAGAAAAGCGGCGAATTTTGTTATCTTATGAAATAATGAACCTATTTATACTCTTGAGTTACACCATTCTCTGTGTAGAGCGCCTTAAAACCAACCTACAGAGTATTTTAAGGAATTTGGTGGTTGTGTCAAGCATGGTCTTGCTGTTCTTCTCTCGCAATCTCTGAAGAGTTACAAAAATCCGCAGACCAAATCACGGTTTTTAATGGTAAATAAAACACAAACCAAAACAAATGGAAACAAAACTTCTTTGCCGTGGGTTCGATTCTCGGTTATTGACTCAGTTGACAGCGACAGTCTCACCCAGACTACGCCTCTCTGTGTCGGGAGGAAAAGAAAAATCAAAATCTACTCAAAATGACAACATTTTGAGGTGACATGTTTGTCTTGCAACGTTAGAATCACCCATGACTAACACGAAATCATCAACGGCCAGTGTGAATTTAAGAATTAAATGGAATATTTAGTTTTTTTTTTGGGGGGAAATGGTTTTATTTTTATGTTTACGCAAAACCGTTAATGGCAGTAGAGCAATTTACCATCTAGGAATATTTATTTCTCGTTTCCTGCGTGAGCGATCTTTATGTTTGAGTCAGTGAGGTTAACATATTCGCGGTCAAACATTGTTCTCTTGTTCTCAGCAGGTTAGTTCTTAGCAACTTTTGAGGTTAACCTGATTATTTGATATTTTATCACGTTTCTCTTTTAACGTACGAGACTCTGAAACGGGCCCCCTGGGGTTAAAATCGTGTACAAGAAGATCTAATTGAGGTCCATGTTAGTTCAAGAAACACAACACATGCTGTGATAGTATATGATTGAAATAAAACTGTTTGTGAGATACAAAAAAATGTTATGATTCAATAAAAAAAACAAACAAACAGAAAAAAAAAGAAAAATAATTTTAATAATAAAGAAACCATAATCTAAACCTAGGATAAATGCTACTCACATTCATTTCCGAAAACATAAGTTTGGAAAATAGGGAAAACAAATATGAAGAAAATTATTACATCGGCAGGTAATTATCGAAGCGAAAGCCGCACGTCTCTCTATTCCGTATGAACGTGAAAGTTTGTGTCGCCATCACCCAGACCTCACCATGGCTTGGTGCGCACAGAAAGAGAGAGAGAGAGAGGAGAGGGAGTGAGAGGAGAGGGAGTGAGATGAGAGGGAGTGAGCTGCAAGTGACAAGGTTGGTTGAGTGCGCGTGCACGTTCTTGTAAGGGGAGCGTAGAGTAGGGTGAGGGAGGAGGAATGGTTATTGCGGGATGGGGAGAAGGGGAGCTTCAAAGAAAGAGAGAGCGTGAGAGAGATAAAGAGAAAATGGTGACAGAGTTAGAGGGAGAAACAGAGAAAAAGAAGGAAGGAGAAGGATAGAAGGGAGTATAAAGAAGAGAAATAAGAGATAGATGTAATGAGAGATGGCAAGAGTGCCGATTAAAAAAATGAGGAAAGAAGAGAGACACAGATAGTTTGCGAAGGGGGAGAGACAGGTATAGGTAGAAAAAGAAGAAAAAAGGCAAGAAAGAGTCGATAAAAGAGGAAATTGCGAGACAGATATAAAGACAAAGAGAGAGCAACAGACAGAATAGGAAACGGAGTAAAATGAGAGAGAGAGAGAGAGAGAGAGAGAGAGAGAGAGAGAGAGAGAGAGAGAGAGAGAGAGAGAGAGAGAGAGAGAGAGAGAGAGAATGAGAGAAACAAGATAAAAAGGGAGGAAAAATAGAAAAAGAGAAAGGGAAAGAAAAGGAAGAGAGAAAGAGAGAGATAGAGACAGAAAGAGAGAGAGAGAGAGAGAGAGAGAGAGAGAGAGAGAGAGAGAGAGAGAGAGAGAGAGAGAGAGAGAGAGAGAGAGAGAGAGAGACAGTGAGAAAGTGAAAGTGAGCCGATCGACTTACCATTAAAACTCACCAATCGGAACCATTAAGTTTTTGTGAGTTGAGCCAGAGTGTGTGTGTATATATATATGTATATGATATGTAGAACCAACTCTCGCACCCTAATTTCTCTGCACATCCCGACAGTCGCACACCATCGGTACGCGCAGCTTACCACGTCCGCCACGGTGTCCCGCCCAGCTGGGCCAACCCCACACCCGCAGGGTTGAGCGGTTGTACGCCGCGATCGTGAGCGATGCGAAGGGCTGTTCGGATCGCGTTCAATTCTTCACCTGCTCTCTAACCTACTGAGTTGTTTGTCTGTGCGACTTATCTAAGTCAGTTTCTGCTCTCAAAAATTGAATCGTGTTCTTTTCTTCAAAATTCATCGCTGAAAATTAGCGTAATACATTAAAATCTCGTCTCTTGTAGTCTAGACCGCCTTGACCGATCACTGAAAGCAGGACTCTACTGGGTTTTGGGTTTTGGTTCCCGTATTATGTGATATGCGCACTTCCTCCGCCCCTTCCCTCCATCACCACTCCTTGTTTGAAATATTACTCCTTCATCATTCCATGCATCACACATCATACTACAAAGCTTTTGTCATCCGAGTCGATTTTGACTTTTTATGTAAAGATATTTGATAGATGCAAATATTAATACAGTAGCTATGACCATCTGCCGTCTGTATCATAAATATTCTTTTATGGGTCGGATCCATCTGGAAATTCCCAATAAAAAGCTGACAAGAATGAACAATTCACGAGGGCTACACTGACCTCCTACATCAAGTATACAGTTGTGTTCAATTTTCTATTGATTGAAAACTATATGAAGACAATTTCAACAACTGTTACAAAACATCTTTCGTAGCTATTTCTGTCTGTAAGTGTAGGAATGTTTTATTATCACACAGGATAGGGGCTATGTAGTGAATCGATCGCTAGATAAACTGCACCCCCCTTTGCTGGACCTTCCTTATCTACCCCCTCCCCACACTCACACACCTCTCTCTACCCCTACCACCCCCCCGATATTTCCTTGTTGAAATCGCGCATCGGTAGCGGATGAGTTCTTTATCTCGCCCCCCTCCCCCGCTGCGCCTACCAAGGGTAAATTAGATCGCCTAGAAGCGGTAACTGTGACTTGTATTTATCGTCACGGGTGAGTGAGATCCCGAGGATTCCCCTCTCTGTTATTTTGCTGGTATCTGCGCCCACACGGATCGGTTGACTGAGGGCTTTGATTGATCTTGTAATGATCACCGCGGAATGCAATTTAACAATGCTAAGCTACTGGTTCTAAACAATTTACAACTATTCCCCTACCCTTATCAGTAAGAGAGAACATACTTGCTCATACGAGCATGTTGTAAATAAGCGTCACAAACTTGAGTTGAAAACTCCTAAGAGCTGTTAGCTATTGTTCTCAGCATGACAAACCGATCTATTGGTTGAGAAATGGACTGGTTCACTCAGTACATAACAATATTCAGGTCTAATTTAGATATCACACAAAGCTTATGACCAGTAAGATAGACATGGAAAGATGGGAAAGATGAGAACCAAACTTTATCTACAGATGCAATGAGTTTCCACCCACCGATATATATATATATATATATATATATATATATATATATATATATATATATATATATATATATACAGCTCCGACAGAGTGTAAGACAAGGATTGTCCTTTCATGTTTCATCAGATTGCAAACATCTGGTCACAACAACTTGAATGAAGTGTGAATTAATAATGATTATGTTAAGTGAATACACATACTATTATCTATTCTTGGCAGACGGAACACACAGCTTTCTTTATTAGATCGTTTCAAAATAATTGTTTTTGAACAAAACAAGCATTAATGACCATATTAATATTTATCGATTCAGTCCATTTAGGTGTTAAGTGTACACAATCACCTCGTAAACGGACATTCACTCAATAGATAGAAAGTGCCGTATCGTTTCCACCTTGCTCATACTAGTGAAGGGCATGTTATATACAGATAGTTATTTTTAGCGTCGACAGACTGTTTTAGGCAAAGCAAACTTTTTTTAAAGTTTTTTTTTTACTGTAGAGGTATTTGTTAATATCATTTCTCTTAACGATCTAGAAATAGTAGTGTAACGAAATAACAAGAGAGAGAGAGAGAGAGAGAGAGAGAGAGAGAGAGAGAGAGAGAGAGAGAGAGAGAGATAGAAAGATAGATAGATAGATAGATAGGTAGATAGAGAAATGCATATAGATAGGTGCATCGATGTATAGATAAACAAAGAAAGATAAGGATAGGTAGATAGAAATACAGATAGATGAAGAGAGAAAGATAGATATAGAATGTTAGAGAGAGAGAGAGAGAAAGAGAAAGAGAGAGAGGCAGAGAGGGTATAGAGAGATAATAGATAGAAAGAGAGATAGAGATAGATAGATAGATAGATAGATAGATAGATAGATAGATAGAAAGAGAAACAGAGATAGATAGATAGATAGAAAGAGAGATAGACGGAGACAGATAGATAGATAGATAGATAGATAGATAGATAGATAGATAGAGATAGATAGATAGATAGAGACAGACAGACAGAGAGAGATAGATAGATAGATAGATAGATAGAAAGAGAAAGAGACAGGGAGATAGATAAATAGATAGAAAGAGAGATAGTGAGAGAAACAGAGAGAGACAGAGATAGATAGATGGATAGATAGAAAGAAAGAGAGACAGGGAGAGAGATAGAGAGAGAGATAGATAGATAGATACATACATATATACATACATACATAGAGACATAGAGAGAGAAAGATAGATAGATAGATAGATAGATAGATAGATAGATAGATAGATAGATAGATAGATAGAAAGATAGATAGATAGATAGATAGATAGATAGATAGAGAGATAGATAGATAGAGAGATAGAGAGTATGCTTAAATCAGCCTCGTTAATGTCTATAGCACAGAATCCAGACTCAAACTCTGTAGGTGAAGTGTAACCAAGAAAACCCGCTAGTTTCCCTCTATTCAAGGCGGCTCAACAAGACAGAAATTACGGACTGTCCACCCTGGCTCAGTTTATAGGACTGGACTGTTTGTCCCCGAGATAGGACTCCGTTCAAGATTTCTCGTGGAATTTAGGAGACGTAAACTGGACTCCATGACTCATACACGAGGTTCTGATTTTCATGATTTAACGCAGGATCAAGCAAAACTACGAAGTTATATACTCGGGGCTTTATCGCAAAAAAACCCCCAAAAAAACAAAAAAAAAAAAAATAAAAAACCCCCCAAAAAACTAAGGCTAAAGCCTTTAGTTTAAGTTAACCATTCTCTACTTTAACAGAGTAACTCATGTACTTTTTAACCGCTTAATATTTCCTAAGTGTAGGTTTACCGTTTGATGCTGTTGATTGAAAATAAAAGTTAGACCTTAAATTTACTTTAAGAGTACATGTGTTAAACCCCTGTTACTGTCTGTCTATCTCTGCGCCTCTCTCTCGCTTCTACTATCTTTTCCTCTCGCTGCTTTTTCCTGTCTTTCTCCCTCTCTCGCTCTCTTTTTCTCTTTCCATTTCTTTCTTTTTCTCTCTACATCTCTTTCTTTTCTTCCCCCTCTCTCTCTCTCTCTCTCTCTCTCTCTCTCTCTCTCTCTCTCTTTCTCCCTTTTTTCTGTCTTTTTCCACTAGCTATCCCTCTTTCTCTTTTTGTCTCTTTTCTTTCTCATTAATTCTTCCCATCATTATCTTTTTCTCTCCCTCCTCCCTCCCTCTCACCCACCCCTTTCTCCTTCTCTCTCTTCCTTTTCTTCTTTTTCTTTCCCGTGCCTCTTTCCCCCACCCTCTTTAATCAGTCTCTTTCTCTCTTCTCCTCTCAAATCTCTCTGTGCGTTTTTTTTTCTGATGCTGCCTTCATTTAGCGACCCTGAAGATCAGCTATAAGTGGAAGATATACCCAACCGTGCATACAGGTACCAACACTTGAAACATAAAATTGTGTACTTGGAATACAGCGGTTTTAGTTCAGTTGTATTGGAACTGTCCCCTATCAGCTATAGGTGGAAGATATACCCAACCGTGCATACAGGTACCAACACTTGAAACATAAAATTGTGTACTTGGAATACAGCGGTTTTAGTTCAGTTGTATTGGAACTGTCCCCTATCAGCTATAGGTGGAAGATATACCCAACAGTGCATACAGGTACCAACACTTGAAACATAAAATTATGTACTTGGAATACAGCGGTTTTGGTTAAGTTGTACTGGAACTTTCCCCTATCAGCTATAGGTGGAAGATATACCCAACCGTGCATACAGGTATCAACACTTGAAACATAAAGGTACTTGGAATACAGCGGTTTTGGTTAAGTTGTATTGAAACTGTCCCCAACCTTATCAAAACAAAACTACATTCCAGCAGGATTAATTACAACATGATATATCATGCCAACTTGTAACTTGATCCAGCTCCTGTTTCACTCATCTAGTGTTTGAAAAAGCTGTGAATAGACTTCCTAAGAGGCGGCCGTGAGTAAAATCTTTATTATTCTAGTTTTTAAAAATCAATTTGCCTGTGTAAGCGATATAGGGAATACGATTTCACAAAGACTTATGGTACCTAGTTGGAAGTCATGAGCTCTATTTTAAGCTGTTGGTAGCGTATCAAGCGATAGCGTCTGCAAGAAAGCACATTGGTGTGATATTTGAAGTAAAAAAATAAGAAATATAATTTAGTTTTATTTCCTTCTTCAAAAGGATCTTTGTTGTTGAACAGAACTCACGACTTCCAACAAAGGGACATAACTTTTTGTGAAATCGCATTTCCTATACCTATGTTGCTTTGATGTCACCATCGAAGGTAGCACAAGTTGTCTCATTACATTAGCATTCGCTATAGACTACAATTGATTTAGTTACATCTTCCTAAAAATGTAACGTTTTGTATGAAGGTCGTCAGAGCTCATGGCTCGACGTCATCAAGCAGGACAACCACTGTCGGTCAAATGTTGGTCTTAAAACGAATTAATAGAATTGGCGCCCAGAATTTTTCTATTCCTTAATAGGTTTGATTTTTGTTTTTGCTTTATATATAAATATATATATAAATTGGTTTTCACCAGCTGCCAAACTGAATGGATTAAATAACAAAATATTGGGGAAAAAAAACTAGTTTTGGCAACACTTTTTTCTCATTATCATTCATTACCGCACTAGCAAAAAAAAAGGTGTTTTTGGTTGAGAGATCTATACTGTTCCTTATAGATGGATCAGGACATCGCAGACACACGCCATTAGCATCACGTGTCAGACTAGTTCGCACACGGCAGCGGTTTCAAACCTGTGCCAACTGATGCTTACATAGCGCAGGGTTGTGACTTACATTATATTTAATAAGCAGTGGACGAGCCGGCCACCATAATGATACCCCAGGCTCAGCTCGGCTCTGTACGATATACACGGAGAAGACACCTGGGAATGCTTTGACCGAGACCGACATAAAAAGGAGCTTATCTCCCACAGGCGAGATTCGCATCCTTTAGCTTTTGGTTTAATTGAATTGCAATGAAAAGCCGTAGATAGGAAATGTCCTGATCTAAGCCAAAATTGTTACAAAAGATCGAAATTTACTGTTTTCATTGCTGTAATTCGATTTGTGTAATTTTGTCAGTTTCTAACGTTATCGTTTCTAATACCGCTCGACCTACTGGAGTTCATAAAGGATGTAAATAACACCAAATTGCGAGAACTGCGCATCAAAGCAAATGATAGCATAGTCAAATATGCTATCTAAATCATATCTGACAAAGGACATCACAAACTAATTCATGCTTTATATGAAACATGACATATTTATCAGACACTAATTCATGCTTTATTAGAAACATGTCACAGTCATCGCAGACTAGCGTAGCGTGAATAAAACATGACAGGAGATAAATATCATAAAATGGTTAACGTTGAGAATGGAACTAGATAGAGAATTATAAAAAAATGGTTTATGGCGGAAATTAAACAAGATAGGGAATATCATAAAATGACTCATGACATGAAAAAATTGTCCTATCTAAAATTGTTCATTGAATCAATGAAACATAAAAGGATATATTGCGAAATAGTTCATGACATAAACAAACCTGCTAGGAGACATCGCAAAATGGTCATGGCATCAAAAAATATCCTAACAGTAAATAACACAAAATGGTTGATGGCGTAAAAAAAAAATGAAAAAAAATTGACATGTGATATCACAAAATGGTGTATTGTGCGGAAAAGAATGGACAGGTCATATCCCAAAGTGGTTTATTGTGCGGAAAAAAATTAACAGGTCATATCCCAAAGTGGTTTATTATGCGGAAAAAAATGGACAGGTCATATCCCAAAATGGTTCATGGAGAGAGAAAAAAAAACATGACAAAAGACATCTTTCCTGGTTCTTATGGATATGAAAAAATCTTTCTTCCAGATCCACCTTCTCAATTAAGCGCAAGCTCAAGAAAACAATTATTTTTACGGAAGTAAATTGTTATCTCTATGTGGTGGGTAATCTTTGTAAAACAATTAATGTAAATGAACACAGCAAGGAAACAACCAATGGGATTTTCATATTTCAAGATGGTCTTTTGGACCTAAAGGAGATATTGGTTTGATAGCAGAATAGTGTATGCATCTCAATACTTGGTAAGTTTTATTGCCACTTTCAAACGTCAGCAAAGTATACAGTGATTTGAAGGCAACGAGGAAGCGAATGTCTGGAAAAACAATGATTTTTGAATGGTTGAATATAATGATTTGAAAGCAGATGGGATCTAGGAGGGGTCTTTACCACCTTACAGCAGGAACCGATAAGTTCTTGAAAGGAAAAAGAGATATGGATGGATAAGCAGATAGATTAGACACACATATATAGGCATATGTGTGTGTGAGTGTGTATAGATATATAGATAGATGGATAGATAGAAAGATAGATAGAGAGAGAGAGAGAGACAGAGACAGAGAGAGAGAGAGAGAGACAGAGACAGAGAGAGAGAGAGAGAGAGACAGACAGACAGACAGACAGACAGAGAGACAGACAGAGACAGAGACAGAGAGAGATATCTGGGAAATTAAAGGATGAAAAGGTCGTATAGTAAACTTTTTTGGCGGAATTAGGATTTTTTGGGGGGTGGGAGGGGAGATAGGGGAAGGGGGGTGGGGGTGACACAGTGTTTGGGAGGAGGAAACGACTAGAGATACTTGGTCTGTTGTGGGGGCCAGGAATGGTCCAGATACACTCATTCTACTGTGATTTGATTCAGTCTGTGATTTTTACGTGCTTGTCTTCACATTTGTTTCTCAGTTTCGCGAACTTCACATGGCTCTGTAGGATCTCGCTTGTTCATTTCGCAAAACAAAAGAAAACAAAAAACGACAGCAAAACACACACATATATCTACATACATATATAAATATGAAGGGGAGATCATAGCCAACGATTAGATTATTTCCCTTTCGTGTCGAAATTATCTCGGTAATTAATACTTGATGAAGGATTCGGGTAGTTTAGATAAACGAGGATCAATTTTGTACTAAGTGCACAAGAGATGAAGAGATTACCTTGATCAAGATTGAGGAACAATTAACTGTTGTTGTTTTGCTCGTTACAACCACATCACAACCACAAACGGACCTGTTTGAACGATACGTTTTCTGGCGGTTTGGCGAGGGAACCTCCATAATGAACTGTTCAAGTAACGCCACTGAGTATAACCTGTGTATAGTAATATTAATAACCTAGGGTTAGAACTAAAGTAGTTATTTCACTGGAAAACCCTCGATGTGAATTGTGTGTCAAAAATTAACGAGTCTGTACCAAACTTAAAGGTCAAGAGTTCGAGTGCCGTGGGAAGCTAGAAGAAAATTTAATGCCTCCGCATTTTTTTGTAAAAATGCTGTAAGCAAAATTAATGTCGCAGATGTTTTATTGTGAGGTAAAACGCCATAAAGTGGATTGCTGGAATGTTGGAGTAGGTTTCATGTCTATGGGTTACAAAATCAGGGCTTGGGCTTGCCTGATTATCGATAGCAAGTTTAAAACACAGGAATTAGCCTGAAATCAGACACGCAGAGAAACATAAAGGCAAATACACAGGAAACAAGAAAGTCAGAGATAAAGACGCAGTGGAATGAGAGAGAGAGAGAGAGAGAGAGAGAGAGAGAGAGAGAGAGAGAGAGAGAGAGAGAGAGAGAGAGAGAGAGACAGACAGACAGACAGACAGACAGACAGACACACAGACAGACAGACACACAGACAGAGACAGAGACAGAGGCAGAGGCAGAGGCAGAGACAGACAGATAGACAGACAGAGACAGAGAAAGAGAGAGAGAAAAAAAGAGAGAGAAAGAGAGAGGGAGAGACAGAGAGATAAAGAGAGAGAGAAAGACGTAGAAAAAGAAAGAGAGAAAGAGAGAGAGAAACAGAGGTAAAGAGAAAGAGAAAGATAGAGAGAGAAAGAGAGAGAGAAAGAAAGAGAGAGAGAGAGAGAGAGAGAGAGAGAGAGAAAGGAAGAGAGAGAGAGAGAGAGAGAGAAAGAGAGAGAGAAAGAGAGAGAGAGAGAGAGAGAGAGAGAGAGAGAGAGAGAGAGAGAGAGAGAGAGAGAGAGAGAGAGAGAGAGAGAGAGAGAGAGAGA
Source organism: Elysia crispata (assembly GCA_033675545.1). NCBI lineage: Eukaryota > Metazoa > Mollusca > Gastropoda > Plakobranchidae > Elysia > Elysia crispata. The sequence continues at coordinate 357,157 of JAWDGP010000665.1, forward strand.
GAGAGAGAGAGAGAGAGAGAGAGAGAGAGAGAGAGATTCGTCTCCTCCTTGCCGAAATGTCAATGAAAGTCACAGACGATGAAGAGCAACAATGGAGGAGACCTAGGACTGAGTGAAGATCTCACAGACCTGAATCAGGATAACACATTCACCCCGGCCACAGCTAGAGCATCAGTAGCTAAAGTACAAAGGATTGATCTGCGCAATCAACCATTTTTTTATGGTCCCTCTTTGTTATGGTTGGAATTTTAAAAAATCGTATATAACTGCTGTTTATTTCGTGTTAGGATTATGTTAGATGGTCGCGTGGGTTTCAGCACCATCTTGAACTCTATGGGTGGCCTTTGTTTTTCGGGTTTAAAACACAATTTTGAATGTGATAAGTGTCCATGTTCTTTTTCTTTGAAATTCAGTTTTCCATTTAATGTCCTTTTCACAACACGGAGGGTTTTTTTTTGTTGAAAAATGGAGTGCTGAAGTTTTCTTCTAGGAGGTAGACTATATCAAACATTCACCCATCAATCTTCATTTTTGGAAAACAGGACATCTTGTTATGAGTTGTTCAATAATTGTAGAAGTTTAGCGGAAATTTTCGGTTCACAGTGAGCTATGGCTTGATTTGAAAGGAGCAGACAATGTAATTTGATCGTAAAAGGACAGGTGACATTATCAATGTAATGAAATACATGAAGATGTAAAATGACTCATGTCATGCTGTGATGACTAAAAGATGTTGATATGAAAAACATTACTACGGTAATTACGTACTTTATCTATACGAGAATCATTTTAAACCTTTATATACAGGCTATGAATTCCCACACACAGTGCCTCAATGTGCCCTAGTGTGCCACATTTATTTAAACCTATACATACTGGTAATATAGGTTCATAAATAGATTTAGATTTTACAAAATAAGTTAACTATGTTTAATCTCTACTAAAAGGAACCAAATAATTTTGGTTGTAAAATGGAAAAAGAGGATATAATAATTTTTTTCAATCTTATTTTGTAAATTGTCAAATTCTATTCTCATGAACAATTCAATTTCTGATCTCAGTAACTGTTGAGTTAAAATAACAACCAGTTTTTTATAATGAAATATGTCACCTCTTTCACCCTTTGCTGCACCTATTTTTGTATAATAACTCCATTATGGTAATTTCCACCGAATAACGGAGACCAAAAAAATTGGTATCATAAAAACCTTTCACATCTCATAAGAAAAGATCAAGCGGATTTATTTCAGGAAAATCAATGAAGCATCCAAGGGTGAAAGATAGGTTTATGTCAGAGGAACAAAGACTGTTTAACTCGCTGAACTTGTTGGATAATGGGGATGATTTGTTTATTGTTGAGCGACTGTGAGCTTCAGTGATGTGTGACGGTAATTATCTACACACGCCTCTAGCGAAACAGGCTGCGCCACATCGACAAATACATGCATTAGCTCTTCGCAATTTACGACGGAATTTCATTGTAGTGAACAGGTGTGCTAGTTGAGGTGGGGGTCAACCTTAAAGTCTCTTTTGTTAATAAAGTTATCTTAGGTGGGTTGCCTACCTTAAAGTCTCTTTTTGAATAAAGTTTTCTGAGGTGGGTTATCAACACTTAAGGTCTCTTTTGTTAACATGATACCTGAGGTGGGTTGTTCAAAATTAAATTTTCTTTTATTTATAATGATAGCTGAAGAGGATTGTAACGCTTTAGGTCTCTTTTGTTAACATTTAAATTCTATTTTATTCATAAAGATACCTGTGTTAGATTCTCAACGCTTTAGGTCTCCTTTGTTAACAAACTTACCTTAGGTGGGTTGTCAACATTTAAGTTCTCTTTTGTTTACATAATGCCTGAGGTAAGTTGTCAACTCTTTAGATGCCTTTTGTTAACTAAAGTTACTTGAGGTGGGTTGTTAACTTTTTAGGTCTCTTTTGTTAATAAAGTTACCTGAGGTGGGTTGTCAACCTTAAATTCAGTTTTTAACAAAGTTTACCTTAAGGTCTCTTTTGTTAAAAAAGTCACCGCATGTGGTTTATCAACATACTAAGTTATTTCTTTGACAAAGTTACTTAAGGTGGTTGTCAGTGCACCAAGTAAATAAAGTTAAGTCAGGTAGATTGTCAACAAACCTTGCTCCTACAAGTAATAGAAGATCAATACACCGGGTTCTTTCGTTGAAAAAAAAAATTAAAAACAGATTTTCTTAAACACAAGCTCTCACCTTTCAAGCCCTTTCCTGTCGTAATAAGTTTTTTTTTTAAATACTATACGACTCGCGGAACGACTAATCCAACCGACGCCATATTCCATCCGTCTAATTAACTAATCTTAATCCCCGACCACTACCACAACTATCACACCTTATTCTTATATAAGTCGACTGAACATTTAATAACACTTTTCACCTCCTCAGGAAAATATAAAATGGAAAACTGAAGGCATTGATTAAAAGTTCTTTTCTTGACCTGAGGAAAAAAGTTGCTCAGTTTTGATCAATGTGAAGACACCTGGAAAACAATATTCTAGCAACAGGCTGGGTTGAGGTATTTGATCAATGCTAAGACCCCTGGAAAACAATATTCTAGCGACAGGCTGGCTTGAGGTATTTGATCAATGCTAAGACACCAGGAAAACATTATTCTAGAGACAGGCTGGGTTGAGGTATTTGATCACTGCTAAGACACCAGGAAAACATTATTCTAGCGACAGGCTGGGTTGAGGTATTTGATCAAGGCTAAGACACCAGGAAAACATTATTCTAGCGACAGGCTGGGTTGAGGTATTTGATCAATGCTAAGACACCAGGAAAACATTATTCTAGCGACAGGATTGGTTGAGATATTTGATTAATGGTAAGACACCAGGAAAAAATATTTTTCTTGAGACAGGCTAGGTTGACGTATGTGATCAATGCTAAGACACCAGGAAAACATTATTCTAGAGACAGGCTAGGTTGAGATATTTGATCAATGCTAAGAAAGCAGGAAAAAATATTATTCTAGAGACAGGCTAGGTTCAGGTATTTGATCAATGCTAAGACACCAGGAAAGCATTCTATCAATAGGCTGGGTTGAGGTATTTGATCAATGCTAAGACACCAGGAAAACATTATTCTAGAGACAGGCTAGGTTGAGGTATTTGATCAAGGCTAAGACACCAGGAAAACATTATTCTAGAGACAGGCTAGGTTGAGGTATTTCATCAAGGCTAAGACACCAGGAAAACATTATTTTAGCGACAGGCTAGGTTGAGATATTTGATCAATGCGACAGGAAAACATTATTCTAGCGACAGGCAGGGTTGAGGTATGTGATCAATGCTAAGACACCAGGAAAACATTCTAGCGATAGGCTGTGTTGAGGTATTTGATCAATGCTAAGACACAAGGAAAAAACATTATTCTAGAGACAGGCTGGGTTGAGATATTTGATCAAGGCTAAGACACAAGGAAAAAACATTATTCTAGAGACAGGCTGGGTTGAGGTATTTGATCAATGCTAAGACACCAGGAAAACATTATTCTAGAGACAGGCTGGGTTGAGGTATTTGATCAAGGCTAAGACACCAGGAAAAAACATTATTCTAGAGACAGGCTAGGTTGAGGTATGTGATCAATACTAAGACACCAGGAAAACATTCTAGCGACAGGCTGGGTTGAGGTATTTGATCAAGGCTAAGACACCGGGAAAAAACATTATTCTAGAGACAGGCTGGGTTGAGGTATTTGATCAATGCTAAGACACCAGGAAAAAACATTATGCTAGAGACAGGCTAGGTAGAGGTATGTGATCAATACTAAGACACCAGGAAAACATTATTCTAGGGACAGGCTGGGTTGAGATATTTGATCAAGGCTAAGACACCAGCAAAACATTATTCTAGAGACAGGCTAGGTTGAGGTATGTGATCAATGCTAACATTTAATGTCATAGCAGTCTTCCAACTATACGTGTTTACAAGACTAATACACTGACTCAAGTGTATAGGATAGCGCGTTCCAACCTACCGCGCAAATTAAACAAAAGTATACAGAAACAACAACAGCTAAAAAAAAGATAATGTCTATGATAAAAAAAAAACAGCTGCAGTAGTGGCAATAGTTTAAAACTTAATCCAGAATTTATATTTTAGACGTGTGTACAAGAGTGCATGGAGTTTTCTTGAATTGCTCTGGATCAATGAAAGTCCTTTAAGGCAAAAAGCGCTACTGAAAGAAAACTGAAACTAAAATGTACCGTGAGAATAATGGTCGTTAGACAAGTCTATACTTGAAGAATATCGGTTTCTAAACACGCTATTACCGCAAGAGTAGTGGCTACTAAGCACGTAGTTATATATTAATACAATATGTGGAAAAGATAAAAACGTAAACTAATGATATACAATACATTCTATATTGAGAAAATTGAAAAGGCAATATATATTGCAATTTATATGCAAAGCGAAAAAAAAAACTCATAAACTTATGACATACAATACAATTTCGAGATGAATCATATTGAGTGATTTTCGTGCTGTGACTCGAGATGGAGTTTGAAACAGATTGTAAACAACAAAATAATATTGTTTTTTTTTTTTAACAGAGGACCTGTACACACACATACGCACACACACATATATACTTAACTTTTTGTTGAGATATCTTATTCAAAAAGGAAACAAATAGATCTAAAAATAACCGGTGGACAAGAAACCTGAATAGAAAATGTATCCCCACGATCAAACTAAGCAACATCGTAATCTCCTCTGTGATATTTTTAATTTCTTTTCTCTTCTCGCATCATTGAAACATAATACCCAAAAATGTCACAGAAACCTTTAAGTAAATAAAGAATATTATGCATACCTATAAAAGTGGAGAAGAACATAAGCTGTTGACAATAAACATAAATTTAGGAGTCACAGCTTTGTCGCAAAGAAATCTATCGAGGTATAAAGATTGATGTGTAAAACAAAAAAAATAATATACAAAAGGAAAATATGAATATGATCCTTTGTGTGTGGTTTATCGACGTCCTAGACTTGATTTTTCTCGAAGTTTGAAATATAACGGGTTCAATGCAGACAGGGATAAAATGTCGATGCTATCAAACTAAAATCCCATAGCGCGATGTTTACTATCAAATGATCGCATAAACTCAAGTTTTTATTTCTTTAATCCTGTCTAGTTTTCCTAGTTCATTTCAGGGAGAACGCCACAACCTCTTCCTCGCAAAATTAAATTGATTTGAATAAGAACTAAAAACTGTAAAAAGATGTTTTAAATCATTGCTCCAAGAAAGGCCATAACTAGCCGCTAAGCCTTCTCTAATCCAAAGAAAAGATTAAAACTTATGTCTTAAAGTCTAGCAAGATAGAGTTCGTTTTTTTTTCATTTTGTTGCAGTTTTGTTCACGAGATTATAACATACACATATAATGCTGTATGTATTTGATACTGACCAAAAATTGTGGCCTGAAGCACAAACTTCATAATTTGATAAGATGCTCTGTGTTCAAGCTGGCTGGTACCCATTTTACACGTGAAAGAACAAGGAAGGTTTAACGAACAATCTCACCTCAGCATGTCTAAAGCTTTACCGCTCGTGGTTCAACCAAAACCAGTGCAACCAGTACAGCCAATACCCCAACGCAGGACCAAATGCCGCAATGTTCATGGCTGAAGCGCTCTTATCATAGACCTGTCTGCTCAAACAATACTTTTTTATTAGTCAAATTGATTCGTTGCTTTTAACTTTTAGCAAAGTTAGGATTCAGGGCTATTTTGGAGTGAAAGATCGACTTTCAAGCAAGCTTTGGTCGTTAGAGCAGGACATTCCTAAAGTCTTTTTCTGTCTTTTCTACTTTTCTCTATAGCTGGGTGATAAGTCCTCCAGCTGCGTGGTCTGTGCCTAGACAGCCTAGAACAAAACTGGAGGGTCCAAAACCAAACCGTATCATAGAAAATACAACAAGACTGACATGGTGCTGAGGATGTTAGCGTTTATTATTATTATACTTTTTTTTTGGTCATGTTTTTTGTTGATGATTTTTTTTTAGCTTTGCATATCGGGCAACAGATGCTTGTGAACCCCACTTGCTATGACAATAAAATGCATGGCTGGGTCTCAGGTAGATCAGCGTGACATTAATGGATTGAGGCGGAACGTGTTTGAGTCTTACGCCATCATGCTGGGTAGGAGACGTGAAACTGGTCCAGAGTTATCTCCCAGTAGGCGAGTGGAAGTTATCAGCCGGGAGACCAGACAGTGAGGACACAGAATCATCGGGGGCCGAGGCAATCGTGTATAGAGATTGGGGTTTCACATAGAGATGTGTCCCTTAATTACAAGTCGCGAGCTCTGTTCACCAATTGGAAGAATTTCGGAGATTTCCGGGGGACTGATTTGATATAAATAATTGCCCTCTTGCACTTCTTATGTTATGTTGTTATTTTCTGACAAGTATTTTCACACCCTTAAGCATTCCTTGGAGGTGCCACCAGAGGACATTGAAGCCCGGTGCCCGAATGGCCTGGTATGCAAATAAAACAGTTTAAATCCTCCACCCGCATCACTTGCCGGGCTGCGCGATTTTCCTGCGTGCACGTCCTTTTGCCAGGCACTCAGCTGGCTAAGTAACGATGACAATGCTGTAAGAGCTGCAGACTTTTAACTGTAGGTGACTCAAAAGTACATGAATGTAGGTCAGCGGGCCTGGCGCAGTGGACGGCGGCACTTTTAACTCGCTGCATAGAACGCGGTCACGTGATTTTTTTTTTAGCCAATCCTGAAATCAGCTGCACTGGGCAGAGGACGCCTAGTCTTACTGCAGACGCTGTTGATTGACCGAACAAACCTAAAAAACGAAGCTTATGACTTCTCCCTAACTGATATAACTCTGTGAAATCGCAGTGCCTGGCAGAATAGAAGCACTGCGCACCTGTTTAGAGCACGAGTGTTCTAGGTCAGGAATCTTCTTCTCTCAATCAGCGATTCTAAGCTAAGTTGAAGACCCGCCACAGCTAACGAATACCTCTCTATCCTTACTCTGATAAACGTTTATGCAAATCGGTCAGTTTACCTCGTGAAAGTTTCTTTAATTTCTAGACTGAGCTACAAGACTGGCCGGATGAGGACCCGTCGATGGTCAGACCGTGAATAGAGCAGACCAGACAGCATCAAGCCATCAGTTTAAACCCGGGCCTCTTGTCTCCAGGGTTTGGTGAGTATCACCCAGGTCAGTAGGTACAGAATGGAGAAACAGTCTGGAGGTAAGATAGAGACAGGTGGGTTGTTTCTAAACCAGCGTAAAGTTATGCCTCATGATTGCTCTGTGCTACTTTCATTATGGTTGCCGCAAGCTGTAGCGAAGTGAGCCTCTGCGATGTAAATGGCAAAACGCAAAATAAAATATTTTGGAACAATTATAATGCAGCGAGAAAATTATACTTTGTAATGGGCACTGTTGAGCCTTACCTTTCATTAATGTTAATGATATAATGATAGCACACCGATAGACATAAACATAATGGTGGTGCTCAGCCGTGCGCACAGAATTGGGAATGAGCTGTAGTAATTATGACCTATAACAGATTGTTAGTTTCTTCCTGAAAAGCTGCAGCAATTATACACACGGCTATGGTAATCAGCAGAATTTCTCTCTAGTAATTACTATGATTTTCAGTGGAAAACGTTTCTTTCCAAGCAATAAGTTGTAGATTTTACCTATATTAGGAAAAAAATGAGGTTTTTTTTAAGCAACAGGCTGTTTTTCATTCTAATATGGCAATACATTGAATATCATTTACTATTTCAAATTTTAAGTCGCGGTTATTTTAATAATATATACACTGTTTGTAAAGCATGATATGTACATTGACTGCTTTGGAATATGTCCCAATATTGCTTTCCTTATTAGCTTAAAATAGCAAATCACACACTACAAAGACAATAGAGTTTAATTTTACATTTTATCACTCAGATCCCATCTCATCAGGTCTCAAGCTGTTTTAGACGAATTGCAAATCAACTTGGAAGAAAGAAGTGAACAAAGTAACATAAATATCGAGACATACGATAGAGGACATACCTAGGAAGAGGATGATGTTATAATACATCAACAATAATATCAAGCGCTTTGGGCAAAAATTACCGTTGTCAGTCTTTATACTCCCATCTGAAAAAAGTACGGACAAGACCATTCTGATAAATATCAACATTTTTTTCTTTTCTCTTAAGAATGTATTCTTGATTGTGCATTTCATTAAAAAAGGCAATATTTAGAGGGTGCTTAGTTGGATATTTTTAGTTCAAGAAAGTCAATGTAACGCACAGAAAGGGCCTTTTACTAATCAAGCTTTAAAAAAGATCGACGCATTTTAGGTTATATTATTTTGATTTTCAGTTAGAACTTAAGCTTCTATGGTCCCGAAAATCTTAGTTTTTTTTTTTTTTAAACAAATCGGTCTTTTCTTGGACAATCACATCTAGTGATCGCTAATTTTAAATTCAGTAATGCAAGAGAAAATCTATGATTATTTGTACTGTCTAGTCAGAACTAAAAAAAGCCCAAGAAAAACAAAAACAAAACAAAAAAATACCAAAGCTGATTGCGAGGGATGAACTCAATAAGGGGAGATTACAAGCTGAGTCCTGAGAGAAGGGACTGTCAGGAACTCTCCGCTAAAGAGGGAATTTTCTTTCATTGATTTCCCCTCGTTACCGCAAATTTAGGCTAATAACAACTAGTCATTACAAACAACCCTCTCCAACATATACTTCATTATTAACATAAAAAATACCCTCAGTCATAAACATCAACAAAGAGTCTTTACCATTTTCCATACAATGTTCTTTCTCTGAATAAAACTAAAAATACAGCTAGTACCAGCATTTCTATCGGGTTGTAATAAATTAATACTTAAGCTTGTGTGTTTGTGTATGTCGGGGTAAAGAGGATTATCTGTTCATTCTGAGGTGGGGGTTTAGACTGTCTTGTTTTTGTGGGTTTTGGAGTGAGGATTGGCCCTACTTTCTTTGTGGATCCTAGGTGGAAATATCCTCGTTTAAGTTCAACTCTTTTCGAACTTTCCGCGCTCTTCTCTGTTTACAGTGTTCATAGACAGCTGACGAGGTATTTATAAAACTAAACCTGGGACGTCATTTTTTCATTACGAGTTTAAACTACTCCTAGTTAGCAACAACAACAACAACAACATCAACAAAAACATCTACTACTGCTTCTTCTTCTTCTTCTTCTTCTTCTTCTTCTTCTTCTTCTTCTTCTTCTTCTTCTTCTTCTTCTTCTTCTTCTTCTTCTTCTTCTTCTTCTTCTTCTTCTACTACTACTACTACTACTACTACTACTACTACTACTACTACTACTACTACTACTACTACTACTACTACTACTACTACTACTACTACTACTACTACTACTACTACTACTGTTAGCAACAGTACCTTTGCTGATGCTACTGCTACCACTACGTCCACCAATTCTACAACCATTACCATCTATACAACTACCATTTTTACTTTTCTGACCGCTTCTTCTCTGACTGCTTCAAGAACTTCTTTTCCCACTTGACTATTAGGAATACCATCTCCGATATGCGGCCCAGTCTGTTTCTTGTGACTGCTATTCTCGAAGGTATTCAAATAGCAACCTTGAGCCGTTAAGTCCCGTCAGATCTACACCGCTCCTGATACGGCCCTTGATGATGGCAGGGGCTGGGGAGGGGATGGAATCGATTTGAGTCACTCCCCCTCCCCTCTTCTTCTCTAGGCACTCGCGATAAGATGATTCACCCTCCAACTACTCCCAGCTTGGCCAATGTGGTAGGCTTGCTAGATGGCTCAGTGGATAGAGCACCATCTTTGACGTCGATGACTCTGGTGGTTACAGCAACATTGCGTTTAACCTTTGCCTCTTTTGCTAAAAATAGACTGTTGCATTGGCGCCTGGAGAGGATGCATGATCTTAAACTGACCGCACGACCAACAAACTTAGCAATTTATACCAACCAACCAATCAATTAATTAACCAATCAATCAAACTACCATGCAACCAACTAACCAATCAATCAATCAATTAAGCAACCAGGCAACCAATCAACCAACCAACCAACCAATCAATTAATTAACCAATCAATCAAACTACCATGCAACCAACTAATCAATCAATCAATCAAGCAAGCAACCAAGCAACCAATCAACCAACCAACCAATCTATCAATCAACCAACCAACCAACCAACCAATAAATTAATTAATCAACCAATCAAACTAACCAATGAATCAATCAAGCAAGCAACCAGGCAACCAATCAATCAATCAACCAACCAACCAAACAACCAATCTATCAATCAATCAATTAACCAATCAATCAATCAACCAACCAACCAACCAACCAACCAACCAATCTATCAATCAATCAATTAACCAATCAATCAATCAACCAACCAACCTATCAATCAATCAATCAATCAACCAACCCTATCCACTGCTATAGTTGGGAGAGACCGTGGGTTCATCATCTAAGTTGTATTCAGTTTCTCACCAAGTTCCCTACTCATGCGCCACAAAAATGTAGGCGTACACAATAGTTCTATAATTACGATACGAGTTAAAATAATTTGCTTCAGTACATCTTTCCATCCCAACTTTTTTTTTCAACCCCGTCAAATAAAACTCTGTTTGCAAAATATTGCATCGCCTATTTCGTTATACAAAGTAACATTTAAGGATACATGGAGAAATCTTCGGATGTAGCCTGCCAAGGTGAGAAAGATTATTCAGTTTACGAATGAGTTAACGCAAAATATCCAATTTAAAACTGAAATGATAAATGTTTTGTTCATAACTGCATCTTATCTCAGGGCTTTTGTGAATTCACAACTAGATTCATTTCTTGCGCTCAGCTGATTATGTCCCTTCCTGTACAGGAGGGCAGTAAATTCTCTGCTGTCCAAATGTTTTCAGATATCTTTCTAAACGATAACTTTACGGCGATGTAGGTACAAAAGAAAAGTGCTTAGAGGCGCACTGTCTTCCGGGAAGTCATAGTATCTAATTTATTTGTACCTACGTGAAAATTAGTGTTGAAAATGATGTATGAATAGATTGAGACAAAAAATACAAAAAAAAAAAAAAAAAAAAAAAAAAAAAAACTCCAAAAAACAAAACAAAACAAAACAAAACAAGAAACAGAACAAAAACAAAAACAAAAACAAAAAAAAACAGCCACAGAGTTCTCAACTGTTATTGCTTTGTTATGGTTTTTATAACATTCATATCGCTTCGATCTGATATATTTTGTCTCATGAATTTCAACTATCTTGTGGATGCAGCAAAGAGTTATAAGTGTATAAACGATAAAAATTAATGAGTGAGACAGACATTATGAAAGTAGAATCATTATTCACTGTAAGATATGAAAGATAATGTCCCTGAAAATGTCCTTAGATTAGATAAAATTAAACAGGCTTCGTCCAGTCGAATTTATTGACAAGCTTAATTCCAATAAACCGTCACAATTTTTTTTCATTAGATTGAAAAAAATTATCTTCTTCACCTAACGTTTATACAGATTTAATTTTAAGGCAGAAAAAATATAATTGGGAGACTTCATTTCGATCTTCATTGCGTTTTTTCTCAAGTTCTTCAGCAAACTCAGCTTTAGACGGTGCATAAGATAATCAGTACAGTAATAAAGCAGATAGGCGTTATGGTATTTTCGGCTGATTGGTCTTTGAATGAGCTGGTTCAGGTTTAAACCACAACCGCGTGTGTCTCAACACAATGTCTGTAACGGTCATATCGACATGATCAGCAAACCTGGACGTTGAACTGTTAGACCAGTCGGATTCACGCACCTCATTTAGATAGATTTGATTCAATCTGGGCACGACATAACACTTCCTTAAAATCACCAAAATCACATTACTTTTTAAATACCTAGGACAAAATAAAGTTATACATAGCAAAATTTCAAGCTAAAACAATTTCGAAAAAATTTAGTTTTCTTGACTATACTTACACTAGCATGCAATTAGAGTTCTATTACTAGAAACTAATGTGACCTACTTTTATTACTTGTTTGATTAGCTAGATTAAGTTTTTCTCCTATTTTGAAATCTCAAATATATCATTCATATTAGTTTGAATCTTGATGTCTACTATTATACTAATTGGGTTTGTGATTAGACCGATTGAAGGCACTGGGTCAAACCATGAAGACAAATTGTTTCTTTCCTTGTTTTGCTCTTTTGTAAAGCCTTGCGCTAATGATTTTCTGATTTCTTTTACTTTAAATACCCTTCACATTGACAGATGTTCTACTGAGTTGAAAAATACGAAAGAAAGAAACTTTTAAATCCACTATAGGTACAACGGACAGCTTCTTTTGTAATCAAAGTAGCCATTGATTTAATTAAAAAATAATACTTTTTTTTTATTCTCAAACAATAAAAAGACATAAAAATAGAAGAAAGCGTACTTAAGCTTAAGAGAAGTATCTTGAAAGTATAAAAATAAGATTTTTTACCAGGCGAAAAGCTGCATTAACTTTAACCACTGCAGAGAATAAAAGTTCCACTAAAAAGAAATTTAAAGTAAGATGTTAAATGAAATACTGCTCGCTCTTTCATAAACATCGATGTGATAATCACTTAAAACTTGTTATTTCCCTTAATTCACAACTAAAGAAAGAATATAAAACATACAATGGCTGGATTATTAGGTAAACACAGAGTAATGTCAGAAGAACAAAACAAATAGATCCACAATATAATGCTTCAATAAAGTCTGAAATGAAGTGTGCTAGCCTTTAAATACTGACAGCTAAATTGATTTGAATTCCTG
>JAWDGP010000665.1:372500-377500 GCA_033675545.1 Elysia crispata
ATGACATGCAAGTTTCGAGCGTTGTTTCTGTGCCTTTTTTTTTAGATGAGTTGCTCAGCGTTAGGCGCTCTTCGTTTAATAAAATACTTTTTACTTTCGTTTCGTCTGCATGTGTATGTTTATGGGACTAATGACTGCTTCTATCATTTGTCGGTAAGACATTCAGGGTTCATGCTACGGGTGGCAAAGACTCTCATTCAACCGATCAGATAATCAGATTTAATTATTTTAGCATCGTTCATGCATAAGAGAATGAAAGTATCGTTCCAAGTATTGCGAGATACAAACAATGCAAATGAAATTTCTCTTATGAAACGCCGACTCAAAACAATTTTTTTTATTATTTGAAAATACTCGAAATTTTCAATCTTTTTTTCTCCTTTGCCAATCTTCTATGATTATGACAGTCTACTATGACTGCAATTTATTTCACATAACAACATCAAATTCTACAAGCCGAACCTACATCTTTCCCTCTACCACACATGCTCACTTCCCTTGTCGTCCGTAAACACGCACACACCTTCCTTCACTTTTTCCCGCTCAAGGCCTTTACCGATAACAACAACAACAACAACAACAACAACAAAACAAAACCAAAAAAAATACCCGATATTACATAATTATAAATTCACCTCATCGGTAATTGTTTCTCGCTAAACGCCGGCATAAAATGTCGAATGAATAGCTCTCATAGTCGACTTACTCTTTAATCAAATCTCTCTCTCCCTCTCTCTCTCTCTCTCTCTCTCTAAATAGAAAAGCAAAAACACCACACTTGGAGGACAACTTGGTAATTATAAAGGATCCAAAAAGGACGCGTGTGTGTCTGTAAATAGTGTGAAACAAGGTTTAAAAAGAGACAGGCACACCACTTTATAACTACGGGACTAAGAAAAGAAACAACACAAGTATAGATTGTCTCTTTTTAAACCTTCTCTCTCTCTCTCTCTCTCTCTCTCTCTCTCTCTCTCTCTCTCTCTCTCTCTCTCTCTCTTTCTCTCTCTCACTCTCTCTCTTTCTCTCTCTCACTCGCTCTCTCTCTTTCTCTCTCTCTATCTATCTATCTCTCTTTCCCTCTCACTCTCTATCTTTCTATCTGTCTCCCTATCTTCAATTTTTTGCTTTCTTCTCCCCCCCCCCCCCCCTCAACCCCCCATCCCACTTCCCTCACAGTATTTGCCTTCTCATCTTTCCTTCTCACCTGTTTAGATACTGTAGATACAGAGATTATGATAGAGTACTTTCCGTACAATTCAAACTACCGTCAGTTTTATAAGCAGCACATGAGACCAGCAGAGCATCAGTGGCAGCTGCAGCTGGAGCGACAAATGCCACGCTAATGAATAATAATGAATTTGTCAGTAGATCCACCACAACGTAAGTCACAAGACCTTTCACCAAAATGTCAGGCCACACGGTTCATTTATATGTAATTTATGAATAGCTTCTGATCGAAGTCGTAGAATAAAACTTATCATTTCTCTCTCTTTCTCTCTCTCTCTCTCTCTCTCTCTCTCTCTCTCTCTCTCTCTTTCTCTCTCTCTCCCTCTCTCTTTCTCTCTCTCTTTCTCTCTCTCTCTTTCTCCCTCTCTCTCTCTTTCTTTCTTTCTTTCTTTCTCTCTTTTTCTCTGTCATTCTTTTTTTTTATGTGTCTCTCTTTCTTTCATTTTCTCCTACGTACACACAAAATACTTTTGTTTCTTTCCTCTCAGATCCCTAAATATCCCCCCTCTATCTCCCTCTCCCCCCCGTCTCTTCCTCTCCCCCCTCTGTCTCCCTCTCCCCCCCCCCCCCGTCTCTTTCTCTCCCCCCTCTGTCTCCCACTCCCCACTATCCTACCCTCACTCCCTCTCCCCCCTCTCTGTCCCTCTCCCATACCGTCTCCGTTTAACGCCCCCTACACTCCCAATTTCTCTATTCCTCGCCGATTTGGCTTTGTCTGCCTGTCTGTCTCTGTCTCTCTATCTGTCTGTCAGTATGTCTGTATCTCTCTGTCACTTTCTCTCTTTCTCCTACTTAGTACAAGCTAATGTTTCTCCTGTGTTCTCTTTAACCCTACCGTGCCACCCTAATCTTTAAAACTACTAAGCCAGAACCAATGTCTTTAACCGCTACCGCCACAATCCATGCCTCATATCTTTCATGATTTCTGTCGATCATAACCTGTGATTGAAACAGAACAACAAATCAAATAAACCTGTATATCTTACCTAACCTACAGTCGGCTCAAACACACGAAATATGAAATCAAATGTTACACGCTAAATTACACCTAAAGTTGTAACAAGATATTAGAGCAGTTTAAACCCTCATTTTTTAGTCATAGCTAAACATGGTAGGGCTAAGAAGGCGAGGCCACATCCTCAAGAACCCCCGCCCACCTCACAGAGTGTATAAACTACTGCAAGAGTAATATATATATATATATATATATATATATATATATATATATATATAGATAAATAGATAGATAGATAGATAGATAGATAGTTTGAAGATAAGGTGGAATAATTAGATAGATAGATAGATAGATAGATAGATAGATGAATAGATAGATAGATACGAGGGCAGGCTGATAAATAAGGGCCGTTTTTGAATAACTTTTTTATTTGAAGGACTACAGAAGCAAGTTACACATCAAATGAAAGCTTAGAGTCTCACCTATCTGATGAACTATCATTTTTCAACATAGTCACCATCGCGTTCAATACAGAGGCGCCAGCGTTGTACAAGTTTTCGCATTCCGTCGGCGAAGAATTCTGGTGTCTGGGATCGGCACCAAGTGCGAACATCCGCCTCAACTTCTGCATCGGTTTCATAGTGATTTCCTTTGAGATGTTTCTTCAGCAAAGGAAATAAGAAAAAGTCAGACGGGGGCCAAATCAGGACTGTATGGCGGATGTGGTATGGTAGGAAGTTCCAACTGCTGTAAAGCGCACTGGGTTTGGCGACTGGTGTGTGGCCGAGCATTATCGTGCTGGATGACAACGTCTTTGACTTTGTCCTGTCGAACCCGTCTGAGTCGGCCCTTCAATGCACGCAGAGTTGACACATATCTCTCTGAATTTATTGTTGTGCCTTGCTCCAAAAACTCAATATGGACGATACCTTCCATGTCCCAGAATATTGTCAGCAAAACCTTTCGAGCTGATGCGACGACTTTGAACTTCTTCGGGGCTGGAGAGTTCTTGTGTCGGTACTGCATAGACTGCATCTTGCTCTCTGGATCATAGTGATGCACCCAAGACTCGTCACCAGTGATGATGCTCCGCAGAAAACGCTCGCCGTCATGAGTGAATCTTTCCAACAGTTGTGTACAGATCGTTTTCCTCTGTGCCTTCATTTCCACAGTGAGCTGTCTCGGTACTCATCTTGCCTGTAACCAAGGTGAACTGTGATAATGTGATGAACTCGTTCTTTTGAAATGTCAAGCGCATTTGCAATGTCTTTTTGTTTCACTCTTCTATTTGCAACAATCATTTCGTCTACCTTCTGTTGGTGCATAGTGTCAGTTGCAGAGACCGGCCGCCCGGGCCTTTTGCGATCACGGACTGTTGTTTCTTTAGGGTCTTCTCCTCGATAAAATCTCACCCACTTTCGAACTTTACCTTCAGTAAGACAAGCATCACCGTATACAGCTTTCATTCTCTTGTGGATGACAACTGCAGAACATCCTTCTGCAGTAAGAAACTCGATAACAGAGCGTTGTTTCATAAGGTGGTCATTTCTAGAAGCCGCCATTTTCTCACCGACCGAGATCGCTGCACACATATTGCAACGTCACTGATTGTGAACGCAAATGACGTCACACAGATCTATTTTGTGAAGTGTGGTTAGACAATTGGTTCGAGTGTATGCATGCAAAATGTGAAGTTTCTAGCGCGGTTATTTTTAAAGTTACAAGAAAACGGCCCTTTATTATCAGCCCGCCCTCGTATAATGTTTTTTCACAAAAGTTCAAGACTGTCAACAAACTGTTTTAAAGCGAAAGTATTTGGGCCCTTGTCAGCAATGTCCATTGTGATTCCCTTTGAGAAGTTTTTTTTTGTTACCTAAGTTTATCGAGAGATCTTATATTTGTTATGGAGAATTTTTTTTATAAGCTTTTCATTTCTGTTTACTCCAATTTATGGGACTTTATGGGCCAATGGATTTTTTTGAGGAACGAAGGGGGAAGAGGGGTGGTATCGTATTGTTGTTTCTTCTTCTTCTTCTTCTTCTTCTTCTTCTTCTTCTTCTTCTTCTTCTTCTTCTTCTTCTTCTTCTTCTTCTTCTTCTTCTTCTTCTTCTTCTTCTTCTTCTTCTTCTCCTCCTCCTCCTGCTCCTCCTCCTCCTCCTCCTCCTCCTCCTCCTTCTTCTTCTTCTTCTTCTTCTTCTTCTTCTTCTTCTTCTTCTTCTTCTTCTTCTTCTTCTTATTCTTCTTCTTATTCTTCATCTTCTTCTTCTTCTTCTTCTTCCTCCTCCAAAGCAAAGTTATTACCCTCCAAGTAAAGCGATGTTTGTTCAGCCTATCAGATTAGCCTGGAAGGGGCTTTAAATCAAAATGGAACGCAGAAGTAGCGGAATAGTTTTTTGCAACCACCATTTTAGTCAAGCCTCCCCTTCCTTCCTTCCTTCCTTCCATTCCTCCTATGATCCATACCGTCTATTTTTTTTTCTCCTTTTTTTTTTCCTTTTGTTAATGAACGATAGCTTCTTCAACTGATCAGAGACACCGTGCACTTCATAGAAAACACACACACACACACGCTATAAACTAAACTTTTTACCTTCTGATTATCACAATTTGATCAGGTACTCGCCTTTTGCTTTTATTTTTTTTTTTTTTTTTTTGAAACACGGAGAAGAAAACGCTCAGATTGTCTCGTTTTGATGTTTCTTTGATTTTTGATAAAATTAGCGATTGGGTTGTTTTAAGCCCTATTCTCCTTTCCCTGTTTGTTTTATAAAACTAAATTTAACTCGTGGCTTTCCATTTTTCTATCTTATCTTTCTAT
>JAWDGP010000665.1:382500-532500 GCA_033675545.1 Elysia crispata
AGCAGATTAGTGCTTGGCTCACCGCTTTGAGGTTGAGTAAATGAATTAACAATAGATTTTTTTTTTGTTTCATTAATCCGTTCTGTTATAAATCATGGTGCAGTATCCTAATAGTAATATCTCGAGCCCAAATCAATCGGACAAGGTATTTCTATAATGATGATACTTTCCTTTCATCTCAAGTGCATGTATTCTCGCCAACAAGTAGTCGCAGATTTTAAACGACCCTCTGTAACACATCCCTGTAGTGTGAAGAAGGGAGATCACTCTGTCGGACACAGTAGTGTTTGCGCGGCCCTCTAGACATCGTAATCAAATTTTATCAGCCTGGAGGTCTTCGTTAACAGAAAGAGTTATCGTTTCTGGATAGGGACTATTCTTCTCCTCTATTTCCTTTTCTTTTACAGCGTATAATACACGATTGTCTCTCTATCTAGCAGTCTATCTATCTTTCTTTCTATCTCTCTCCTCTTTCTGTCTCTCTTTCTCCCTCTCTATCTCGGTCTTATATATATATATATATATATATATATATATATATATATATATATATATGTCTCTCTCTCTCTCTCTCTCTCTCTCTCTCTCTCTCTCTCTCTCTCTCTCCCTCCCTCTCTCTTTCTCTCTCTCACTGTCTCTCACTCTCATTTGAGCGTGTTATTTACATAACCCAAGAATCAAATTTCCCGTGAATCTTTTGACACAAAATGAAGTTAACATTAGGCTTTCTTCCAACAGCCGTCTGATTTGTCCGTCTCTCTATTCAACCACTTTCTTTCTGTCTATCAATGCATCAGTTTTCCTACTCTTGTGTGGCATTTCTATGACTTCCTTAGTCTTGGCATTTTATGAGCCTATCTCCAGCGTCCCTCGTTCTCCCTCACGGAGTCGCTGTGCCGCTCTACATAAAGTCGTTATGGATCCTCTGTCCGGCACAATGACCCAAACAAAGCGCTGGACTTGGGCAAAATGACATTACAAGGTCCTCCATTGAGTTTTTTGTCAAACCGTTCGCATCTTGCGCAGACTTGCTTCGGGAAACATGAAGCAGATCAGTGTGATAAAGATATCTGCGTAAGATTCATTTTTTATTTTGCCATATTTTTTTCTCCTCTCTCTTCCTTTTTCTCCCTATCTGTCTGTTTTCTTCTGTATGTTTTATCTATCTGTCTGTTGCTTTCTCCCCGATCTACATCTCTCGCTTTCTTTCTTTCTTTCTCTCTCTCTCTCTCTCTCTCTCTCTCTCTCTCTCTCTCTCTCTCTCTCTCTCTCTCTCTCTTTCTCCTTCTGTTTGCCTTTTGGTTCATTGTTTCTTTTATCCTCCAGCTCTCTCTTTCAATTAACACTCCCTCTCTCGACTCATTTCTTCTTGTCTAATTTCTGTCGTTCTTGTTCTTATCTTTCCCCTTCTCCTCTTTTTTACCCTTTGTCTTGCGCTCACTGATTTTTATTTTGCGAAATCTTTCCTCTCAGAGGCATCTTCATTCCCTCTCTGTCTTTCTCGCTCACTCTTCTCGTCTATCCCTTTATCTGCTCTATCTGCATTTTTATTTACTTATCTGCCTATTCATAATAATGATAAATTTTGTTGTTGTTCTTGTTGTTGTTGTTGCTGCTATCTCTCGTTCATTTCAGGATTTGGGTCTATCAATCCAGTCCCCCTTCCCCCTCCCTCCTCTATCGGTTTTACTTTATCTATCTCGTTGATTCACCTGACTAGACTTCTGTACTTTCTGTGTTTTCTGTTGGAAAGTGGTCGCATGCCTTTCCTGACTTAATTGTGTCTACGTCTCTCACACGATCTAAAAGTTAATCATGCAACTTAAACACCTTGGTTTGAACACCTACTGACAGTCATGCAGAAACCAAGGCAAGAGTGTAATACGTCTGATCACCATGCTTGCATTAAACCCTGTTGAAACTCGTTGCTTGGTTTTCCTCTTTAATTTTTTTTTTTTAAATGGTCGCTTTATGTGAAGCTGAAATAAATATTAAAGCGAGTAATTTTTAATTTGCATTTATCAAAGAGCTCACCTTTCATTTAATTTGTTCTCCTTCTGAACAGATTTCCAACTCAATCAAGTTAAGGTGACATTAAAGAGAGATCCCTTCTCGTAAAGTCAAAGAAGTCTCACATTTCTACAAAAGGAAAAGCAAAGATTTGCTATTTCCTCTTTCTAGTCTTTGTAAGAGTTCACATTTAAACAGCCCACTGACTAAGTTCACCTCATAAAAACAACAAGAAAACACATTTTCCTGGGTTTTTTTTCCCTTCTTTTTCTTAGATTGAAGACTCACAGGAAAATAACCCAATGCTTGGATGAACCTTCACTCAATTTTTCTTTTCTCTTTCTCTTCGCATTTTCCCGTCCTCGTTTTGCTGTCTGAAGCCATTAGCTGCCAGAACTCCCTGGAGCGACCTTCCTTCAGATCAAAGAGTTCAGAGCAAGCAGAACCAAACGACATGATGTGGAAGGAGAAAAGATGTTGAAAAAAAAAAAAAGGAAAAAGAAGAGAGCGTCCAAGCCTAGATTGGCTTAATAGAAAACGAAAAATAAAATGTTATTTTCTTTAGAAGATGTGAATAATAGCAGCACCGGATACTATTGAACTAAATCCCCGATAAGTCATAACATCCTAGTCTTCTTAAAGGCATAGGACGAAACAAGGCTCAGTGCAGTTCTAAGATCTAACAGATGACGTATCCTCTGATGATGATAAAATGTAATCAAAGACATACAGCCAAGCCACAAAACAAACACTGACCATTAAACACAGCTCTGGCAGATTCCGAATATCCTTGTCCAGCTTTGACAAAGCACCAGCATGTAACTTATGGAGATAGAGTAGGTCTATAATTACTTGTTAAACTCTAGGAGTAGATAAGGAGACGGTTTTTTCCCCTCCTTAATATGACCTTTAAAGGCAGTTTACAAATGGGAGTCAAGATTAAACAAATCAGAGAAAGATCTAGGGCCTAAAATCTACTTAACGAGAAACACCACTGGGAGAGCGTCCTGGTGAAGACTAGCTTTACAACTAGCGAAAACCTTGTTATTGTTTCTCTCGGAAGTGTTGAGGACACAGTCGGTTACTCATGCGAAATGTAAAGTCTTTCTACAACCTCGATAAGTGATAGCACTCTTGTCAGGACAAAACACGAAAATAAGACAGAGTTCTATGATCTGACAGATCAATTATTCACCGCCAGAAAGTTTCGGGACGGACTTTTTTTTTTTTACGTGTGATCGTTTCTCGGGGGAGGGACTTTAGAAGTCTTACGGCTTTAACTCTAATTCTTTTGTCATAAACCTCTTAACCGGACAACAGACGGTTCGGTTTAACCAGAACACAACGAGTAGCACCCTAGAGATATAGAGAGCAACGAATGCGCCCGGTGATGTCACATTCATCCAGAGGAGTCACAAAATACGAGCTGAGTACATCTAGTGCTTGACTTAACCTTAGCTGAGGTACATCTTTACAACCCGCATACCTGGGACCTGGGCAAGGTTACGCTCCCAGAAGGCACTTGGTAATAAAAAAGTTGTCTGATGGAGCTCGCTCTCCGTGTTGTTGTTCACGAACACAAAAACAGCAATCGGACTGAGATATACTCATCTGTACATCGATAAATTTCCCTTTCTCTTTCTCTCTCTCTCTCTCTCTCTCTCTATCTATCTATCTATCTATCTCTCTCTCTCTCTCTTTCTGTAATTTTAATTCCATTCATATTTGGCTTCTCTCTCTCTCTCTCTCTCTCTCTCTCTCTCTCTCTCTCTCTCTCTCTCTCTCTCTCTCTCTGTCTCTCTCTCTCTCTCTGTCTCTCTGTCTCTCTCTCTCTCTCTCTCTCTCTCTCTCTCTCTCTCTCTCTCTCTCTCTCTCTCTCTCT
The DNA here is from genome assembly GCA_033675545.1 of Elysia crispata. NCBI lineage: Eukaryota > Metazoa > Mollusca > Gastropoda > Plakobranchidae > Elysia > Elysia crispata. The sequence goes on from JAWDGP010000665.1 coordinate 386,393, forward strand.
CTCTCTCTCTCTCTCTCTCTCTCTCTCTCTCTCTCTCTCTCTCTCTTTTTTTTTTTTCTGTAATTTTAATTCCATTCATATTTGGCCTCTCTCTCTCTCTCTCTCTTCTATCACTCTCTTTTAATGAAAATATTTTCTTTTCAATTCATAAATTAAGTTTCTGGACGAGGCCAAATTGTTTTTATCAACGATAAGTTTAATGTGGGAACCACAATTTACTTACAAGAGAAAAAGCAAATTTTGTTGGCTAGAGACAGAGAAGAAGAGGAAGAAAGGAAAGGGTATGGAGAGAGGGAGACTTATTGGAAGCATCAGATGGTGAGTGGACATTTTCTCATGAGCTGCCCGTTTTTGCTTCCCACTGATTATAACTTTGTTGCTTGATGCTGAAGCAAAGAAACACACCCACATATCACACATGTCAATCTATCTATCTATCTATCTATCTATCTATCTATCTATCTATCTATATATATATATATATATATATATATAAAATATATATATATGTGTGTGTGTGTGTGTGTTCTGATAAAGGAGTTTTGAGACATAATTAAACAGATAAACGCCGGAAATCATGGAAATAGCAAAAGATAAAGAGTGAGAGAGAGAGAGAGAGAGAGAGAGAGAGAGAGAGAGAGAGAGAGAGAGAGAGAGAGAGAGAGAGACGAAAGGATGAACACTAATATAGTGAGGAAGAGATAAGGAGAGTAACGTCCCCTGATCCTATTTGGCGTGTTACGTCACGCGATCACTCACTAGCAGCGGTCTCCGCGAGACCTCTCTTCTAGGCAGCACGCACGCGCACAATCTGTAACGGTAGAAAAAAGGGTGGGGGGTGCATTCAGTGGAAACACTAATAAAAGAGGGGAAGGGGGTGAGAGGGGTGTAACAGCAAAACTGACAGATTAGGATGGACATTTTGAGGGAAGTGGCACAGGGAAGAAATCGAAGCCCTAATCGGATTATTGGGCAAGAGAATGTCATTAATGTGGATTATCATGTTGCAGTGATGCTAATGATAGAGATGAGGATGTAAAGCTGGGGAGGTTGAGGATGGGAAGTGTGATTAGTCTTACCGCCATAGTGATGATGAAGATGCCGCTGACCATAATTTAATTAAGTGTGAAAACGCTGATGAGGACTATGATAGTAATGATGATAATCATGGTGTTGTAAAAATGATGATGATCAAGATTTTGATAATAGTGATGATGATGTTTGTGTGAAATGTAATTATGATGATGATTATGATGGCAATTAAAAAAAAAACAATTAAAAAAAAAATAAAAAATATAGAATTGATACTGATGATGATGATGATATTGATGAAGGTGATAATGATGATGGTGATAATGGATTATTAACAATTGGTTTATTTTTTATTTTTTATTATTTAAAGGCAGAATTAAAGAAGCCGCAGTGTTAATAAAAAATCATTTTTCATGTATTTTTGTTTCCAATTCTTACCAGTTACTGGCAAACAAATTTCCAGAGTTTGCTAGGTTTCCACTCATCACCTGATTGTAACGATATACAAGTATTTAAAGACGAGTTTATTAACCAATGCCTATTGATTATCTTGTTGTTAGGTCCTCTCTGTATTTAAAGACGAATTTAGAAGCCATTGCCTAGAGGTTATCCTGGTGTTAGGTCCTCTCTGTATTTAAAGACGAATTTAGAAGTCAGTGCCTATTGGTTATCCTGGTGTTAGGTCCTCTCTGTATTTAAAGACGAGTTTAGTAGCCAATGCCTATTGGTTATCCTGGTGTTAGGTCCTCTCTGTATTTAAAGACGAGTTTAGTAGCCAATGCATGTTGGTTATCCTGTTGTCGGGTCCTCTCTGTATTTAAAGACGAGTTTAGTAGCCAATACCTATTGGTTATCCTGTTGTTAGGTCCTCTCTGTATTTAAAGACGAGTTTATTAACCAATGCCTATTGATTATCTTGTTGTTAGGTCCTCTCTGTATAAGCGCGCTGCTGAATCATCACTCGCGTTTTGGAGTAGAGTGAAAAAGGTGAGACCCCAAACTCATGCACTAACTAACGCATACATCGCGCCTGCAATAAAACTCCGATTTTCCGAGAAAGTTTGAGAGGTTTATTAACGTCCCCCAAGTTTTCCGGAAAATCTAATTACGGAGACTGGATGAGAGCCTAGTGGTATCAGTAGTAAACGTTTGGCTTCCGGATCAAAAGGTCTGGTGTTTGAATCTTCGCTTGATCAAGCGCGATAATAAATCCTTGAGAAAGGTTCTTTTCATTTTTTTTCCACCTCAAGCAGGTGCTATAAAAGAATCCAGCCATGAGCAGGTACTAAATGAGCACCCGCCTATGAGCAGCTGCTATAGGAGTACCGGCTATGAGTAGGTGTTATAGGAGTACCCGCCTATGAGCAGGTGCTATATGAGTATCCATTTATGAGCAGCTGCTATAGGAGTACTCGGCCATGAGCAGGTGCTATATGAGTATCCGGCCAGCACTCGCTTATGATCAGGTGCTATATGAGTATCCGTACATGAGCAGGTGCTAAATGAGTATCCGTCCATGAGCAGGTACTAAATGAGTATCCGTCCATGAGCAGGTGCTAAATGAGTATCCGTCCATGAGCAGGTGCTAAATGAGTATCCGTCCATGAGCAGGTACTAAATGAGTATCCGTCCATGAGCAGGTACTAAATGAGTATCCGTCCATGAGCAGGTGCTAAATGAGTATCCGTCCATGAGCAGGTACTAAATGAGTATCCGTCCATGAGCAGGTACGAAATGAGTATCCGTCCATGAGCAGGTACTAAATGAGTATCCGTCCATGAGCAGGTGCTAAATGAGTATCCGTCCATGAGCAGGTACTAAATGAGTATCCGTCCATGAGCAGGTACTAAATGAGTATCCGTCCATGAGCAGGTGCTAAATGAGCACCCGCCTCTGAGCCTGTGCTATAGGAGTATCCAGCTATTAACCTATGCTAAATGAGTAAACAACCATGAGCAGATGCTATGATTATGAACAGATACTCTAGTAATACCCCACTTTTACAAAAAGAATTATTCCTTGTCAGTATGTTAGATCTATGCGCTAGACCGCTGCAACTTCAGAAAGGTATAGTGGTCGGTAGTCGCCTGACAGGGAACCGTTGTAAACTCTTTGAACATATAAGTCCACCAACGCCGCGCTAAGAAATCTAATTCTATTGTAGGATTTATTTCTTATTTATAATGAGAATCGTTATTTGGTTCAAGACTTCAGAAGAATTCTCTCATTGGATACATCCACATCCAAGATGGGGGATGGACATTTTAAAAGAACTTATTAAGCGAATGGTTTGTTAAATGATAAACGAGAAAGAAGTAGGATTATTTTTGATAAAATGGTTGCAAGAATGGAACAAAGATCCTTGACACGGACACAACTAATTAAATGATCACTTTTATCATCTATACCCTTCACCCTGGAAAATTTCGTTTTCGCTGAGATAGAACGATAAAGAAAAAGTCTCCAAAGATATATATATATATATATATATATATATATAAGAGACAACAAGAAACAAAAAAATGCAGATATAAAAAAAAGATTAGGACCGAAAGTGAAAAATTAAGTTTTAAATTTTCCGATAGTTATATTTATAGAAGCATAAGATTTAACTCAGAAAACATGGAAAAATTACATAGAATCCAAAATGGAAAAAAGATCTAGAGTGAGGAAATATTTGTAGATGGCATATTTTGCGCTAATATCACCTGACGTTTTAAACATCGTAAATCATGAACAAAGTTTTATTTATCGTATGCCTTTGTTAATATAATAACTATGACAAACCCAAATCTAGAGAGTAGTAAGCTAGGTTTTGATTATGCTTCTAAAATGTTTAAGGACAAAAACTTCACCACGTCCTTGACTGCTTTCTCTGATTCTATATTAGAAAAAAAAAAAAAGAACGAGAAAAAAGAACATACTTGCGTGACAAGGCCGCATTATGCAATGCTCTTCTCAGGATATTATTTTATTTTCGACCCCAGCTGCTGGTTTGTTTTATTTTGTACAGCTTGTTTTTTTGTTGTTTTTTTTTCTTTCGAATCCTATTATAAGGTTGTTTCGCTGTGTATTCCTTTCTTTTTGTTGCAATTATCGTTCATTAAAGAAGACATTCCCTGATGGTGTTTTTACCTTCGTTGATGTTGCATTGAAACCTTCCGCTTGAATAGTTGTATGGAAGCTGGTGACAGTCATGTTTAAATGTGCTCACTTTGTCCGAACCTTTACCTCAAAACATTCTCTCTCTCTCTCTCTCTCTCTCTCTCTCTCTCTCTCTCTCTCTCTCTCTCTCTCTCTCTCACCCTCAAAAGAGAATAGAATTTAAAGCTTCTAGCTTACGAGAAAATTCACCAATTTCCGCATTTTTTTATTTTGATTTGATAATGGCATTAGAAAAACTCAGCTGAAGTATTATTTAATCGCGCAGTCTTAAGGAAGGTAAAGGGCTCTTTACACACTATTATTATTATTATTACTACTACTACTACTACTACTACTACTACTACTACTACTACTACTACTACTACTACTACTACTACTACTACTACTACTACTACTACTACTACTACTACTACTACTACTACTACTACTACTACTACTACTACTACTACTACTACTACTACTACTACTACTATTATATCAATGTTGTTGTTGTCCTTATTTCTCTTCTTCTTCTTCTTCTTCTTCTTCTTCTTCTTCTTCTTCTTCTTCTTCTTCTTCTTCTTCTTCTTCTTCTTCTTCTTCTTCTTCTTCTTCTTCTTCTTCTTCTTCTTCTTCTTCTTCTTCTTCTTCTTCTTCTTCTTCTTCTTCTTCTTCTTCTTCTTCTTCTTCTTCTTCTTCTCCCTTATAATAGTAGAAGTAGTAGTAATGTAGTAGTAGCTAGTAGTAGTAGTAGTAGTAATAGTAGTAGTAGTTGTAGTAGTAGGAGGAGGAGGAGGAGGAGGAGGAGGAGGTGTAGCAGCAGTTTTAGTAGTAGTAATAGTGATAGTAGTTGTAGTATTACAAGTAGTATAGTAGTAGTAGTAGTAGTAGTAGTAGTAGTAGTAGTAGTAGTAGTAGTAGTAGTAGTAGTAGTAGTAGTAGTAGTAGTAGTAGTAGTAGTAGTAGTAGCACCATCGTGATTACCCACTGGTACCCTGACCTTGGTTAACCTAAGTTAACCTTCTTTGAGTTTAAGTTCTTATCATATGGTACTTTAGTAGTGGGCTGGGTTGTCCCTGTATAAGAATCCGCGGAAACTTGTGACCCATTATCTCCGTTTGAGGGCGCAGTTTTGTTCTGAGCTTTTATAACGGGTCGCCATTTTACTGATTGTCCGCCTCATCACTACACTCGTCCTTTGACAACATAACGAGACAACAAGATGGTCTTCATCAACAATAGGAGCGTTCTATGGAACCATTAGTTGACCCTGAGCTCCCAACTCGCTCACAATTACTCGTGATCGACTCACCTACCGAGAAAAGGAGTTAATTATTGAGCGCCGGGTTCGAGCCATTGACTGACTGGTAACGAGGTCGTATTAACATTCTGGGAAACGTAACGTTTTCTGAGACCTTATTATCATGCATGCACACACGCGAAAGAAACTATCGAGTTACATTATTTCCGTCTATTAGGTGTTCCCTGTTTAGTCAATATGACGCCTTAAACTATACGGTGAGATGTAGGCATTGAATCTAAGAATGCTATGTGTTTTACGAATTCCGATCACAGGAGAGTAATCTCTCTCTCTCTCTCTCTCTCTCTCTCTCTCTCTCTCTCTCTCTCTCTCTCTCTCTCTCTCTCTCTCTCCGTTTTTTTTGTTCCCCGTTTCTCTCTTCATCCGGTTTTTTTTTTTTTTGATTTTCTCATGCCTTTATAAATACTTGAATCGGGTACTTGTTAAACATAATGTTCTGAGATTGTTTAAAACCACAAGTAATATCAAACTGTTCTACTGATCTATAATAATTTAATAATTCATTGAAAAAAAATACTGCTGATATAACAATAAAGCATACAAAATATCACCCGGACTAATAGTAGTTTTTCCCTTGTTTTCATACAGATTAAGCGCAAGTACATGTATTAATATTGATACTACATCACTAGATGGATTCTTACCGCGTCTTCATACACATTAAATACAAGTATTAATATTCATACATCAAAAGGTGGATTCTTACCGTGTCTTCATACACATTAAGTACAAGTATTAATATTCATACATCAAAAGGTGGATTCTTACCGTGTGTTCCGTGAAGCAGCAAAACAAATAGTATATCATCAAAATGTAGTGTTAACTTTTCCTCACTATAGACTGAACATCAATGAATAGAGCTCAGATAAAACTCAAAATGCACCAGTTTAAAGATTTATCAAGGGATCTACTCCGTCGAAAACGTTTAAAACTTGGTGCAATGCGTCAGCCACAGTTTTTCCCTGCTTGTTTCTTTTTTTTTGTATATTATTTCAGGAAACGAGCAGAAAGGTTAACCATCTTCTAAAAATTGAATTGATCAAGAAACGTTGAGAAAAGAAAGTTTGACGTCACGTTGAGCCACCTGAAGTCCAAGCCAGCTAAGCTGCACCAAACTGTGATGGTCTCGGACAGGAGAGTTGCGCAAGGAAGCAGTGGACATTGGACAGCATCCCTCTAACTGCTCACCCCGATCTTGTGGAGCAGTTAGCGCTGGGGCTTACTTGCCCAATCTGATATGGCGAGAGGGGAAGGGAAGGTGCTGAGGTGCTTAGAATTTAGGGGGGAGGGAGGGAGGGAGAGAGAGAGAGAGATGCAGAGAGACAGACAGACAGAGAGAGAGAGAGAGAGAGATAGCAACAATGAGTTGGTAAGAAAGGGATAAAAAGAGAGGGAGAGAGCGAAAGACATAATGAGAGAGGTGTACATAGATATAGAGAGCGGGGGACATAGAGGCAGAGATAAAGAGAGAGGGAGAGAGAGACAGAGAGAATCATACCAACGAGAGGGTCAGAAAGGGAAAAGAGCGAGAGAGAGAGAGAGAGAGAGAGAGAGAGAGAGAGAGAGAGAGAGAGAGAGAGAGAGAGAGAGAGAGAGAGGGAGGGAGGGATGGTTGGAGGGAGAGAGACAGAGACAGAGATTACGAGTTGGTAAGAAAGGGATAAAGAGAGAGGGTGAGAGCGAAAGACATAATGAGGGGGAGCCATAGAGATAGAACAGAGAAGAAATATACACTGGAGCAGAGAGAAAAAGACAGTAAGAGAGAGAGAGAAAGAGAGAGAGAGAGAGAGAGAGAGAGAGAGAGAGAGAGAGAGGGAGGGAGGGAGTCTTGAGTTATCTGGCACCGCTCACTGTCACCACAAGAGATGTGTGTATCTGTGTATGTGTGTGAGTTTGTCTTGTCCTGACAGAATGTGAGGTTATAGGAAAAGAAGGGATGGGTGTGTGTGGGGGGGGGGGGGAAGGGGGGGGGGAGGGTTACTTTATTTTAGCCTGGGGCTTGGCTGCCGCTGCTAACGAGGTAGCTCAGCGGAGCACGTGAGGATGAGGGAGAGGACGCTGGTTTCTGGAGTGTTGTCACCCCTGACAGATGAGGAGGCAGAAAACGAAAATGAGAGAAAGAGGAGGAGGCTACGCTAAAATGAAAGAGTAACGTCAGGAAATAGTGTTACCGCCACAGAAAAAAATGGTTTTAAATACAAGTTTGTGCAGGACAAAGTGATGTAATAATAATAATAATAATAATAATAATAATAATAATAATAATAATAATAATAATAATAATAATAATAATAATAATAAGAAGAAGAAGAAGAAGAAGAAGAAGAAGAAGAAGAAGAAGAAGAAGAAGAAGAAGAAGAACAAGAACAAGAACAAGAACAAGAACAAGAACAAGAAGATCGTAAGGAACAAGAAATAATAGAAGAAGAAGAGGAAAAAAATTCACAAAACGAGAGCAAGAAGGCGGAGAAGAAGACGAATGAGAAAAATGAAGAAAATAGGAAATTTTTAACTAAAATGGCCCCCTTAAGATGTAAAAATATGCTTTGTCATAGCTAATTTGAGATTTAAAATAAAAGGGAAATAATTTCGAATTAAACCTACACCATAAATCTAAAAGAGAGCGACTTCTCTTGACACATGTTTAAAGCTAAAATGATCTTTTTTTTTTTTTTTTTTTTTTTTTTTTTTTGGCTTTTCAGTATGAAAAAATATATTGTAAAGAAAAAAAACTTGCGGACTCTTTGTCTTCTCCTTCTTTTTTTTTTCTACAATAACTATTACATGAACTACTTACTCATACCATTTCTATTCCTATCACCACATTATATTTTATCAAAGTAATAAAACTTAGAAAAATTATAAAATGTAAATAATAATTAATTTTTTTTAGAAAAAGATTGAAATTAAAATAGTCACAATGCGTAAAAAAAGAGAAAACAACAATACTCATAAGAAGAATATAAATGTTATTAATAAGCAAACTTTTGCAGTTTCTGAGACTGACTTCTTTTGCCTTTTAACTCGTTATAAAAATTTGCGTGTCACTCTGAAAGCTACTATACCATGACTGCATTTGTGTTTCTACGACTACGACAGAGCATCCGTTTCACATAGAGACTACCACTGTGCTTGAAAAGTAAAATAATTTTTTTTTTTTATGCTTTTTTAGTATGAAATGAAGATCTTTTTTTTTTTGAAAGAAAAAACGCTGTGGACTCTTTACTTGCTTATTTTTTACTAATACAATTATTACCATAACTACTTGCTAATACTACTTCTACTATTACCACCACATTATTTCTTTCCAAAAAAAAAATTATTAAAAAAATTGTACAATAAAATAATAATTAATTTTTTAAAGAAAAAGATTGAAAACTAAAATGATCACAAAGTGTTTTAACAAAAAACAACAATACTCATTAAAAGAATATAAATGCTATTAATAAGCAGACTTTTACGGTATTTAGACTGACTTCTTTTGCCTTTTGCCTCCTTATAAGAATTTGCCTTTCACTCCGAAAGCCACTTTGACACCATTTGCGTCTCAACCATGTCTACAATAGAGACTCCATTTCATATTGAGACTGTCTAGGAGGCCTGTTCATAGCTTGTGTAACCGTATCCACATGGGACATCATCTGGATAGCTAACAGCCACATGAGCGAGGTTTGAACAGTTGATACTTGCGTGCCTAGCAGTACACACTGTGTTTTCACTGGACTCTCCTGCCACTTTGTTATCGGATTACATTCATTCTTCCTTGGATTATAATTATTTTTTTTTTTTATCTTATTCTTTGTTATTCGCCTTCGGATTGCACCCTGTTCTAACAGATGCTTTCAATGTGGAACATTCCAAGAATTCTTTTTTGTGCTTTGGTGCAGATTAGCTTTTTCCCTTATGGTCATTACGATATCACTTTCTAGAGAGGGAGGGTGTTGAAGTGGGTGCCAAAATTTTGTTTTGCACTGAGCAGGCCTTTTTAACTAAAATCTCTGATACTCAGTATCTTCAATGCTCTAATCTGATTTATATTCATTATATGTTGTGTCGGTGTCATTATTAATTTCATAAACTGTTTATTATTTAGGGGAAGAAAGTGCACTGTTACAAACTGTAAAAGCGGCTATGCTAGTCAGAAAGGGAAAGAAAGTGAAACGGTTATTTTTTCTGGTTTTCCGGAGCACCCAATTGAATGTCATAAATGGGTTTCGAGTCTCCCTTATAAAGTTGAGAAAGTGTCTGAACATATTGGAGTATGCAGTCGACACTGGCTCTCTGATACTCCTCACATTCGAAGAGGAAGATATTTCATACCCCCTATGCCTCCTATTGACTTTGGTGAGATACCGTCATCATCCATATCACGTGCTCATCCAAGAACTCCTCGCCCCACTAAATTGACGAACTGAATACATTCATAGAGAAAAAAATAAGTTAGGAGAGACTGTAATTCAATTTGAAGGCTACAAAGGTTTTAAATTGGTACCACACCCTAACTAGTGACTTCGTCAATCTCGCCCTCCTATACTTTTATTTCTTCGTTGTTTACATTCTAAAACTTCACCTGCACATTGGTGTTTAGAAATGAAATATGCCTCAATGGACAAATTTAGCGCTGATGATGAACTTGGTAAGCTTTCTTTAAATTCTATGTCAAACATATGTTTGACTACAATTTCAATTACTTTAGAATACTTTGTGGCTGCAACAATAGCTTCCCCTTGTAGTGTGTAAAACGTTTTCCTAACTTTGAGTAGATAGCGATGGGAACTCCCTTCATCTCTCGGTAAATGTTTCTTATCAGAATCAAATTGTAACATTGAATGTAAATTAGAATTAATTTCTTTTTGTTCCATTAGACTCTTTTTGTCTCTTCTTAACAGACAGATTTTGCTTGTATAATTTCGATTTTTTTTTTGTTTCATCAAGTGCATTAGACTGCAGCAACTAGCATGTTTTCTTTCTTCAGTTCTTTACATTTCAACTTTAGTTCTTCGACATCTTTTTCTGTGACAAAATTCTTTTCTCTTTCAGAGTTAAAATCCTGGATCAACAGCTCTTTTGCCTGCAGCTGTTCCTTAAGATCTTCGTTCATTGTACAATACAAGTCTTCCTCTTTCCTCAACTGCTTAATGACCCTATCTTTACCTGTCAATATTTTTTTCAAGGTTGTGCATACTTTACAAACATTAACACTTTCCCTCGATAATACTAAAACTGAGCAACTGAGCTTGTACTACTTCTAGTACATGTTGTATTACTATTACTAGTACCGATGTCCACAAAAGGTTAGTCCATAAACTCTGACAAAAGTTGAGTTTTTACTCTTATTTATAGACAGCACACCATACTTTTGCATGGCGTTTTAAACTTTGCTTCTTATCCGACTGTCTGTTAGGCTGACATGAGCTGAGTTAAGGATACCTAACCATTTATGGACAAAGATAGAAGCCATGTTTTCTTTGGATCTAAAATGCTCTAAAGCTACAACCACAGCATAATGGCAGTATTAGCATTACTAATATAAGGTTTATTGTTCACCAGGTGTAAACGGTTAAGGCCTAGAGAGGATAGAGGCTCTGGCAGAGCTTGGCAATTATACTCTGTGCTCAGAAATAGCTTCGTTTCTTCTTGTGTCGAAGAAGGTTTTCAGAATCCTCTGTATTTGGTGGGCTACTCGACTCTGAGACAGGTGTTGTGTTTAGAGCCAACTTCACCAACCTGGGGTGGTATGCACAACGCTGTCGTAACTCGGATCAGTTTACGCACTGCGTAATCCTAGTCGTGAAGTAGCTTGACAGCCGTCTAAGACTAGCAAAAAAGAGTAATATGCACAATGGATATTTGCGCCCCGTTCTAGCAACGACAGACTTTATGTCCATAAGTGTTACTAAACGGTCGTAATGACCAATGCGCATATCCCACTTACATACTTTTTTACGTTTGTTTACATGACGCCACGGTTATTTTTAGTGAAGATACAGCTTCTTCGTTCAAGCTTTTATTTGTTGGACCCTTTCTATTTACTAACATCGGGAAAGAATAAATTAATATCTTTTGTTGTATAACTGGATCAATTTTTACTTTTATTACATTAAGATCTATCTTAGTCCCTTGAAATGACCAGCAGCGGCCAAAGAACCAGAATCCAGTTTTTCAGAGAATGAGACTCACTAAATTGTCACTGTTAGAGCTAGTGGACTCCAACATCGACTGCATAAAGTAGACGATAAATACGCTTAAAGCTAACAAGTCTAAAAAAAAAAAAAACTTATCGCAACTTATTTCCTTTGAAGTAAGTGCCGCTTCTTTGGTGACGGCCAGAAAAAAATGGTGTGTAAGTGGAATAAGTACTTCTGTTCTCATCTTGGTCGTTTAATTTGTTTTTATTTCTGCTCGAAAGCCAGCGACAGCAATAAAATGATGTACATTTTTTTAAAGTTTGTTTAACAGTCTTATCATTCGCTAATATGCTGTATACATTTTTTTTTATTTAATTTTATGACACATGATAAATGTATTAGTGTTAGTGAGGTGTCCAATCTCTATGGTCATTGCACTTTGCAGTTGACTTTGAGCTTTTACTTTTTTCAAATGCCTGTGTATCATAAATGGGACTGAAGAGTATGCAGTCTTGACCCCCAATGGCACGTCAGGTAGGCCTACTGACACTATCTTCTCTCTCCGCCAAGATGATGAAATTGGGAGTAAACTATATTCCTCTCGCAAGACCAATTTCTGGCTAGCACCAAGCTCTCCGGATGTCAGTTCGATCCGAATCTCATGGTTAATCTGCTGTATGCAGCTTACTAACTTATCCATTAAGCAAACCAGTACTTGAAGCTAAATCACAAATAGCCAGTGTTAAAGTTACAATCTGACTTACTTGAAGGCTTAGATGCCAGAATCCACAACCAGTCGACATGGTTGGGAAATCTCAGAGATGTAGCGGCCAAACCTAGCTAGGGAGATAATATTGGAAAGAGCTAATACGTTTTGCTTCATTTGAGCTCAAAATTTGGGAATATATGAACACGTTAATTTCTAGAGAGAGAGAGAGAGAGAGAGAGAGAGAGAGAGAGAGAGAGAGAGAGAGAGAGAGAGAGAGAGAGAGAGAGAGAGAGAGAGAGAGAGAGAGAGAGAGAGAGAGAGAGAGAGAGAGAGAGAGAGAGAGAGAGAGAGAGAGAGAGAGAGAGAGAGAGAGAGACGTTTAAATTAATAGCGCTTGGGCATTTCGTCGAGAGCTTCTTCCAGCCCAAATAAGTCACGCTGTAATTACCTTGTGAAAGCAATTGCCCTACATTTTCCTCAACCCCAAATATCTGTAAAATGGCTTATCGGCTATAAACAGTGCATTAAGTGACAAACTAGACTGACGTCATCATCATTCTTTGTAAAATGTGTCCAGTTTGCTACATGCTTAAGGCCTTTACATGGAAAGATGCCATAAGCATGCAAGTCTGCGGAGGAAGGCTTTAGCTTTTTTTCCCCAGGAGTTGACATGGTTGACCTAAAGATTAGAAAAGTAGACAATAAGACAAAAGGGGAATTTAAAAGAAACAACAGAAATGGGAGAATTTGACAAAATAAATCAGTTTTAAAAGACAGTTTCTTACAATTTACATGAGAACACATAAAGAAAAATTTAGATTAGGAAGGATGGATCAAGAAATATTAAAAACCTCTAGATATCTAGATAGATAATTGAATCAGTAAAAAAAAATTAAGAGGTAGACAAAGGCCGATAGGAGTAAAAATTACTTCTATGCTATCCATAAAAAACCTTGCGAGTAGTAAAATCTTTGTGTCACAGCTCACAAATCATACGGCTCATCTCCTCCCCAGATACTCGGCGTGGTTAGTGGAACAGGACTGAGTACAGTCTCCCCATGAATGGTTTCACCCGGTACAGCGGGATATCGAAGTGTTGAATGTAACGGGACTGAGTACAGTCTCCCCATCAATGGTTTCACCCGGTACAGCGGGATATCGAAGTGTTGAATGTAACGGGACTGAGTACAGTCTCCCCATGAATGGTTTCACCCGGTACAGCGGGATATCGAAGTGTTGAATGTAACGGGACTGAGTACAGTCTCCCCATGAATGGTTTCACCCGGTACAGCGGGATATCGAAGTGTTGAATGTAACGGGACTGAGTACAGTCTCCCCATCAATGGTTTCACCCGGTACAGCGGGATATCGAAATGTTGACTGTAGCAGGACTGAGTACAGTCTCCCCGTCAATGGTTTCACTCGGTACAGCGGAATATCGAAGTGTTGAATGTAACGGGACTGAGTACAGTCTCCCCATGAATGGTTTCACCCGGTACAGCGGAATATCGAAGTGTTGAATGTAACAGGACTGAGTACAGTCTCCCCATCAATGGTTTCACTCGGTACAGCGGAATATCGAAGTGTTGAATGTAACGGGACTGAGTACAGTCTCCCCATGAATGGTTTCACCCGGTACAGCGGAATATCGAAGTGTTGATTGTAGCGGGACTGAGTACAGTCTCCTCGTCAATGGTTTCGCTCGGTACAGCGGGATATCGAAGTGTTGATTGTAACAGGACTGAGTACAGTCTCCCCGTCAATGGTTTCGCTTGGTACAGCGGAATATCGAAGTGTTGAATGTAACGGGACTGAGTACAGTCTCCCCATGAATGGTTTCACCCGGTACAGCGGGATATCGAAGTGTTGATTGTAGCGGGGCTGAGTACAGTCTCCCCATGAATGGTTTCGCTCGGTACAGCGGGATATCGAAGTGTTGACTGTAGCGGGACTGAGTACAGTCTCCCCGTCGACGGTTTCGCTCGGTACAGCGGGATATCGAAGTGTTGATTGTAGCGGGACTGAGTACAGTCTCCCCGTCAATGGTTTCGCTCGGTACAGCGGGATATCGAAGTGTTGACTGTAGCGGGACTGAGTACAGTCTCCCCGCCGACGGTTTCGCTCGGTACAGCGGGATATTGAAGTGTTGATTGTAGCGGGAATCGACTGAGTAGAGTCTCCCCGTCAATGGTTTCACTCGGTACAGCGCGATATCGAAGAGTTCATTAAAGCGGGACTGAGTACAGTCTCCCCGTCAATGGTTTCGCACGGTACAGCGGGATATCGAAATGTTGACTGTAGCAGGACTGAGTACAGTCTCCCCGTCAATGGTTTCGCTCGGTACAGCGGGATATCGAAGTGTTGACTGTAGCAGGACTGAGTACAGTCTCCCCGTCAATGGTTTCGCTCGGTACAGCGGGATATCGAAGTGTTGAATGTAACGGGACTGAGTACAGTCTCCCCATCAATGGTTTCACCCGGTACAGCGGAATATCGAAGTTTTGAATGTAACGGGACTGAGTACAGTCTCCCCATGAATGGTTTCACCCGGTACAGCGGGATATCGAAGTGTTGAATGTAACGGGACTGAGTACAGTCTCCCCATCAATGGTTTCACCCGGTACAGCGGGATATCGAAGTGTTGAATGTAACGGGACTGAGTACAGTCTCCCCATGAATGGTTTCACCCGGTACAGCGGAATATCGAAGTGTTGAATGTAACGGGACTGAGTACAGTCTCCCCATGAATGGTTTCACCCGGTACAGCGGAATATCGAAGTGTTGAATGTAACGGGACTGAGTACAGTCTCCCCGTCAATGGTTTCACCCGGTACAGCGGGATATCGAAGTGTTGATTGTAGCGGGGCTGAGTACAGTCTCCCCATGAATGGTTTCGCTCGGTACAGCGGGATATCGAAGTGTTGACTGTAGCGGGACTGAGTACAGTCTCCCCGTCGACGGTTTCGCTCGGTACAGCGGGATATTGAAGTGTTGATTGTAGCGGGACTGAGTACAGTCTCCCCGTCAATGGTTTCGCTCGGTACAGCGGGATATCGAAGTGTTGACTTTAGCGGGACTGAGTACAGTCTCCCCGACGACGGTTTCGCTCGGTACAGCGGGATATTGAAGTGTTGATTGTAGCGGGAATCGACTGAGTAGAGTCTCCCCGTCAATGGTTTCACTCGGTACAGCGCGATATCGAAGAGTTCATTAAAGCGGGACTGAGTACAGTCTCCCCGTCAATGGTTTCGCCCGGTATAGCGGGATATCGAAATGTTGACTGTAGCAGGACTGAGTACAGTCTCCCCGTCAATGGTTTCGCTCGGTACAGCGGGATATCGAAGTGTTGACTGTAGCAGGACTGAGTACAGTCTCCCCGTCAATGGTTTCGCTCGGTACAGCGGGATATCGAAGTGTTGATTGTAGCGTGACTGAGTACAGTCTCCCCGTCAATGATTTCACCCGGTACAGCGGGATATCGAAGTGTTGAATGTAGCAGGACTGAGTACAGTCTCCCTGTCAATGGTTTCGCTCGGTACAGCGGGATATCGAAGTTTTGACTGTAGCGGGACTGAGTACAGTCTGCCCGTCAATGGTTTCACCCGGTACAGCGAGATATTGAAGTGTTGAATGTCGCAGGACTGTGTACAGTCTCCCCGTCAATAGTTTCGCTCGGTACAGCGGGATATCGAAGTGTTGACTGTAGCGGGACTGAGTACAGTCTCCCCGTCAATGATTTCGCTCGGTACAGCGGGATATCGAAGTGTTGACTGTAGCAGGACTGAGTACAATCTGCCCGTCAATGGTTTCGCTCGATATAGCGGGATATCGAAGTGTTGACTGCACCGGGACCGAGTGCAGTCTCCCCATTAACGGTTTCACTCGGCATAGCGGGATATCGAAGTGTTGACACTTACAGTCCTGCTAGTAGTCACCTTGATACGCCTCGTGCAGCGTCACAGATTTGATCGTGAACGTTTAGCTGGGACGTAATGTAACACACAGTAACTGTTGATTTGTTAATAGTTGTGCGGTCATTGTTTTATTAAAAGTTTTCTAAGGAAGCTATTATGATAAGCACAGTTTAATGCTTTAGATGATTAGGTACTTTAACTTGGTGCCGTTTATCTGTGTCATATGATGCTAAATGGACTATACTGTTTGTTGCATATTCGTAAGATTTGAATTGGTTATTCCTCGATTGATTAAACTATTTAACAAAACTGCTGACCTTCTTTAGCAAAGTTTGGCGTTATTTCAATTGCAATTCAAATAGAGATTTCCATATGATAGGCAAATAGTAACAGAAAAGCAAGAGAAAGAGAGAGAGAGAGAGAGAGAGAGAGAGAGAGACAGAGAGACAGACAGACAGACAGACAGAGACAGAGACAGAGAGAGAGAGAGAGAGAGAGAGAGAGAGAGACAGAGAGAGAGTCAGAGGAAGATAGTGAAAATCATCGATATGGAGAAGAAGAGAAAAAAGAGAGAGTATGAGAGAGGGAGAGGAGAAAAAAGATAGACACAGAAGAAGAGAAGGACACAGGGTAACAGACAGAATTTCATTGGGAAAGAGTTGTTAAGAAAGAAAGAAATATTATTATTAATAGATGGATAAGATATAACAGAGAGACAGAGATAAAGCGACAGCACAGTACATTGCTACAGCCAATATACCGTTGTTTCGCCCTTTGACCTTACGACCAACCGTTTGCCAGCCTGCTTTAGGTGAAGGTAGAACATTTCCAGGCCGTAACTGCTGTACGGCCCGTCTCGCTCCACGGCCTGCACGCTGAAAGTAAGGAGGAAAGAAAAAAAATTATGATGCGACTCTCTTTCATACATCCTATCGGTTCTTTTTTTTTTTTCGATAAATAACATTGGTCTAGTGTCTGGTGCGGACCATATTAGTTGGACGGTGGTAAAATAATTCATGGTCAATATTATTCTGTGGATGGGGAATCGACTTTTATCAAACTTAACCTCTGGATAAGCATTTGCCTTCATTGGTTAAAAAAAAAACAAAAACAAAAAAAACAAAAAACACGACTATCTTTAGAATATAAGTAAAACAAATTTAGAATAACTCAAATCTAGTCTCGGTAACAAATGAGTTTTCAGGATGTCAAGGAGGTGAGTAGGTGGCTGTGGGATCAAAGTGCCTACCTTGATAACTGCGTGTACCTTTTTCGCGGGTTTGAGCCCTCTACTGTTGGAATGTGAGTGCAGGGCCTCATACTTTCAGTCTCTTAATTTTCACATAAAAAGAAAAGAAAAATTTATCTTCATTTAACACTAAAAAGTCAAAGAGTAGCCTTTTCTGAATAATCAGATAAGTCCCACAGCTGTTAGAAATCTGGTATTTTCGTTGATTACTCAAATCTTCTAAGGAGACACTCACCAACCTAATCAAGCAAATTATCTGGATTTAAAGTTGGATTTGATAAATAGCAGTTTTTTTAATGCTTTGTGTAAAAGGTTTTTAATCTGAAATTCTAAGAGCAAAAATCCACGCTAAATATATTACATTTAAGTTAAATTTACATTTACGAAATGACGTCGTATAATACTAAACTGAGTTTTGATTTATACTTTAAAATAAATAGGTTGCAAAGGGAGAAAACGAAAAGCTTGTGGGATTATAGATTTTTTGTTAGTTTTATTCCTTTGGAAAATTCGACAACGCATGAATGCTATTCCGCAATCATGGCTTCAATGAACAAAGTTATATATCTCTGAAATTTTCTATCAACTTTTATTAGACTGTAATTGAGAGATTAGAGACATGAAGCGTCATAAAGACTACCACTACTATAACAAGATAAAATGTGTACAGAATTATTCAATGCTTCTTTACAACAATGATAATGAAGACTTCTAAAGATAAGACACCAATGGATTGTATGGACAAAATGTGTGACGACAGTGGCAGTTCTAAACAATGTGAATGAATACACTTTCCCTTTGAAATATTAGTTCAAGTAGAGAGTTTCACTTGCACCATATGACACCTAATCAAAGGAAACTAGTTTTATGGTGGAGTGGAACTTCTTTAGATTCCACCGTCTTTCATTATTGACTTCTGTCAATTATACCTTGGTTCTCTGCAGACATCTTCCCTTCCAGTGAGAAATTGGGACATACCAAGAAAACAATCTTGGTCTTAATCGACCGAACACATAATTTTATTGTATCTATAAATCATGGGTGAAAAAGAATAGCAACAAATGAAAAAATTTCCAATAATTTTCTGCAATAAACATATAAGTTTAGGCTTTTGTATTTGCCATTTTAATTTACTCTCTTATGCTAAGACATGCTTTCTCCAGGCACGGCACTAAAGAGACGAGAGGGGAGAGAAGGTGCAGACAAAACATTGTAGAATACATGTAATTATTCTGCAGGAAGGGAGTCAGTGTTGGTGCAGCTATTTACATCTTTAGCACAAGCTTCCTCGGGAATCAGAATTGCCTCATCGTGTAATAAACGTGTGCCACAATAGTACTTTCCTCTCTCGCACACTTAGCTCATTGTTAATGGAGGCGACATTATGACCGGCTGGGTAATGTCGGTTTTCCCGACCCTGATTAAACTTCTGGAAAGTTTTTTAAGGAAATAATGTTGTCTTTCGCAGATCTTCGAAACTTTCTGTTGATGTATGAACTTGGATTGGGAGAGCGGAGTGGTCTGTGTTAAGGTTGTAAGTGAAGGAGAGTTTTCTCATTGAAAATGAATTTTCTTCTGTATCGGTAATACAAAGAGGGAAAAAAAGGGAATCGGATTTATATCCCAAAGACCTGTCGCAAAAAAACAAACAAACAAACAAACAAACAAAAAAAAACCAGTCCCACTTTAATCATTACATGACATTTGCGTTTCAAGTGACAGTGACATGAAAAAACAACGGATCTTTTTGTCAAGTACGTTGTTGACTCCAAGTAATTGTCTTGCTGAGGTTTAGCATTTTAGCTTGCCAGCAAGTGTAGAATGTATCGTGAACAGGGGAATAATTTTTCTCTACATGATCTGTTTGCAATATAATTATGTCCAAACTTTTCGTTCATAGCAGCTCAGTTTTTTAACTTTTCCCTTCACTATTATTTTTTATATTCAGTTTACCTTAAAGTTACGTCCACATCCAAATGTCAGGCCTCGGGAACGCATTTGATTCTAAAGAACACGGTAAGATATCACAGTTTTAACTCCACAATGTTTTTTTTTAATTGATTTTTTAAAATTCTACAATGGAATATGAAATGTATTGATGATATTTAGTACTAATATGACAGCCTTTTAAATAGGGATACAGTGTTTCCAAAAATGCGGCTGCATTCACTCTCCCATTCCCCCCCCCCCCCTTTCTTCTTTCCATATACTCCTCACCTATGCACACACCTCTCAAGGCTCCAGCCCCTAGGGTAACCGAGGAACGCTAAGTTTTAAGTAGATGTTGTTTGCTATAAATACAGACCCATGCGCAAGTGATCATCGTGACTCAGAACTATAAAACCAGAGCTTTGTAAAATCCAAACTCCAAATTTAGACAATGCGAGAGGGAGAGGTGGATAGAATGAGATATTCGAAAGAAAAGATAAAATTCTTTAAAAAGTAAAAAAAAAAATTTAAAAAAAAAAAAAAATATATATATATATATATATATATATATATATATAGGCCCATATATATATATATAATTATATATATCTATATATATATATTATTCTTCGTATGGAGCTTGAACATAGTCGTTATGAATGTTATATGTGCGTCTTCAACAGATTATTATTTACATCTTCCTTGATATTCAACCTATGAAACCGTGAGTGCATTGCATACATCATACCTTGAGTTTAGATTTTCAAGGAAAGTCTACACCCCTGAATCAGGTTATTTATTTTTAATTTTTTTTTTTTTTAGTTTTATTGCTTTCCGTATGCTCCAAGTATCGAATTTTGTACAATTCCAAACTATTTATACATCCTTTAAAACTTGAATTATCAAGTAAGTGCAAATCCATGTTACATGAACTTCCGCAAAGCAGTGGAACTTTATTTCCTTTTCACGGGAATGTATGGACTTTTAAAGAGCCTTCGAATAGCTTGGTAAATTACAGAACTAGCTGTTTTCCAGCATTTCAACGTCAAATTAAATTTCCTCACATTTGAATTCCAGGTGTTCACGAGTGTGAGGAATTTGAAGGCACCCCGGACGTTGCGAAAAAAGATAAGAAATGGGCTGCGTGCACCAAAAACCCAGGCCACCGGGAGTTTATAGCCTACCCAAAACTCCGTGTGGAGCATCTTCCCCAAAGAATGCAGACCCAGAGAATGTTAAACCGTCTGCGAACTTTCGCCGACAGGACAGTAATGCTGACCATTGAATACATTAGTGAACACAGACCAATCGGTTTTCCCTTTTACACAGAGAGAGGAACACACCGTGTCCACACGGGTTCAGGCTGGATCAGCGACATTGTGAGACCATCTGTTAACAGTCGTCGTGCGGACTGTCTTTCGCCTACACAGATTGACACAGTTAGATATTCCTCCGGTACTTGTCCTCAATGTCTCCACGACGTCTCCAGCTCGTCTGGCTCTCTTGTAGAATGTTACGAAGTGCACGTTGTTACAGCTTGTCACGTTGTGTACAACGACGAGGAAGCTAGATCGACTAGGATCAATATCTTCTACGATGACGAGGATTCCGCAGAAAACGGGAAGATGAAAACAATCTGGGGGTCAAGGGTTATTGACACAGATCTTGAGCTTGATACCTGCACAGTGGTCTGCAGAACCCGTGACCCCAGCATTATCAAAGCCCTAATTCAGCTGACAATCTGTTCAGGTCTACCAAGATGTGACTGTAGGTACCGTGGCTTAATCTCCAAACGGAGAAGCGCGTGTGCTATCGTCTCTCATCCCCATGGCCAACCCAAGCAGGTCACGTTTGGTGAGATGGCGGCCTTTTGGAGCAAGAGTAGCGACTTCAGGAATAGAATCAATTATACGGCCAGCACTTGTCCTGGAAGTAGCGGAGCTCTCATTCTAAGAATTGACGACTTCGTGTGTCCTCTCCGTGCGTCTTCCAAGCGACGCAAGGCTGTTCACAGCAGCGGGCGAATTCAAGGATGTCTTGGCCAAGGCTCTTTATATACATGTAAATCCGACCCTGTAAGGAGCATCCGCCATGTTTTACGAAGATTCTGACTTTGATTCATAGCCTGAAAACAAGGAGCACAGATTTTAAACTGTATCATTAGAGAACGAAAATTGTTTCCTGTTCATCAGCTTCTGTTGTGTCACGACAAGTGGCAGTTATATTTAGGGTGAACTCAGAAGAGCAGGATATATCACAAAGGCTGCACGTTAAATTTTGATTGATTTTTATCAGCTAGATCATATACGCGAAGAGAGAGAGAGAGAGAGAGAGAGAGAGAGAGAGAGAGAGAGAGAGAGAGAGAGAGAGAGAGAGAGAGAGAGAGAGAGAGAGAGAGAGAGAGAGAGACTCAATTTCGAAACATAGGAAAATCTACTTTTTTAACCCGTAATCGAGACCCCAGTACTTAATGGCTTAGAGCAGAAGTAGATCTAGATTGGAGCTTGGTATGCACTGACTCTTATGACTCAATTTATGAAAATGTTGGTATTGAAATACACTGTAGTTCCTGCTGCACTAGGCATAGAGCTAAGCGATGAGATCTTCACTTCAGAGCGGAGTTTGGTATCTGTACGCTCAAATTTTCCTTGCTAAAAACGAAATCCTGGTCAATGGTCGAATATAGCAGACGTTTGGGTTAAATAGATCTACTACTTAAATCTAATCTAGATTCTCCGATTCCAGCCAGGAAGTCAACTTTGCTTGGTTTCAGTTTTCATTCATTCACCCTTCCCACCATTTCGTCATCGTCAGTCATTTCATTCTAGTTCATTGTTTATTCTCAACACGTTTGCGTGGATGCCATTCCTTCAATCTACTTAGATAGGCTCCATAATTATAGTTATTAAAAGATTAGTGGAGGTTAATTCTAGATCTATAATCTAGATTCTAGATCTACTCTTAAACCTAACTTAGAGTCTAGAATAGATCGTTTCACGTTTGACTTGGCAATGAGTCACCTGGTGGTTTTCAGCTTGTATGACGATTTTGACTCTGTGTTTGAGTCGTATTGTCAAGAAAATTTAAAAGTATTTGTGGAGAAAAACGCCACTACAATTGAATGTGCCAATAAGACAATAAAGAACGAGCGCAACCTTTTCCAAGCTGCCTGGCGCTACAAATTTGTCCAACTACAATGTAAACACTTTGGCAGCTATGCATCGAGAAGCAGTGGATCAAGACCAGATACTGAGTAAGTTAATCTATCTAGATCTAGGATTCGACTATCTAATCTTCTACAACTATCAGCCTCTATCTAAAGCTTGGTTTTGTATTTATTTTTACTTAGTGAATAGATCTAGATCTGGTCTATATAATATATTTGTAAAAGGGATTTATACAATTTTTTTTTTCCAGTAAATGCAATGCAAATCTATCATTATCAGGCTAGATGCTCTGGCTGCTGCTGATAAACATTTGCTGAGGGCAAATGAAATTTTGAGAAAAAAAAAGAAGAAAAAATTTGCAACATTTTTGTTAACCACTTACTTTAAAAAGCCCCGCCTTGGTATGCTTTCTCTTCACTATTACGCCCTGCTTCACGAACCCTCTGTATAGCCCTTTTTGCCTTTTTTCTGTTTTTTTTTTTTTTTCGATTCATCCATTTTTGTTAACACAACTTTAATTTTTAAATTTGGCTGTATAAATTATAAAACTTCGTATTGTTGTAACAAGTGGGAATAAGGTCATCAAACTTTTACATTCTACTGTTATGTGTCACATGGATTATTATATGTTGTATTTTTTTTCCAATTTTTTAAAATAGTATGATATAATAAGAATAAGACCTAATGCTGATGTAAATTGAGCTATTTGTGAAGTGTTGTTATGTCATTTTGGCTTGGTAAGATGAATTGAGAGTTGGCCGTGAGCTGTGAAAGTGGAATATAATTTTGCAAAATTCAATTTGCTTGTATTTTCAGCTTAAATATACGTTGTTTGTGTAAAGCTTAGAAAATGAAATATTGCTGTGAACCCATTTTGATAATTTTGTATTATTTTTTTTTAATTCTCAGAAATTGGCCATTTTTGGCAATAAGTGTCGAACATGGATTTTTTATTTGTGCTATTAAAAACGATTTTTGTAGTATTCCAATCCTCCTAAATAAACTGAGTCTGTTGTCTGTACAGTAGAGAGTGTGTGAAAGAAGAGGAGTGCTTATAATGCACAGTGTAATCTTTACCCTCTCTGAAACATACATACACCACAGAACTAGAACAGTCATACATCTCTCATTCACAACACAACCACTACATGTATTATGAAACTTACACATCTAAACACTATTTGAAACACACTCTCTCCCACTCATCAAAGGACTTATTTTAATATTTAGCTAATCAAATAAAGCACTTAACTTATAGTAGTAGAGGAACACCGGTCCCTTAATATTTTCTTCCGAGAGTCTGCGCCCCCCCTCCCCCCCTTCCCTCTCTCTCTTTCTGTTTTTCTATGTCTCTGTCTGTCTTTCTCTTTATATCTCTATCTCCGTCTGACTCTGTATCTGTCTGCCCCTCTCTCTCTCTCTCTCTCTCTCTCTCTCTCTCTCTCTCTCTCTCTCTCTCTCTCTCTCTCTCTCTATGTCTCTGAATCTCTTTCTCTTTATCCGTCTGCCTCTCTCTCTCTCTCTCTCTCTCTCTCTCTCTCTCTCTCTCTCTCTCTCTCTCTCTCTCTCTCTCTCTCTCTCTCACTCACTCTCCCTTTCTATTTGTCTCTATCACCGTCTGTCTGAGATCCATGGGTGTTCTCGATGCAAACGGAAGTTGACAAAATACTATTGAGTAGGAAGCTTACCAAAGCTGCAATATTCCTCAGTTCCGCATTTTCCCTTTTTCAATATTATTTTTGAAATTTGTCAAGGTTTACCAATTTTGTGGAATTTGCCAAAATTTGCCATTGGCCCCATTCTTTGCGTCCACAAAGAATGCAGATGACTGCACAATGTTGATACATCAGGTGTGCACTGTACCGTACCCCCCCCCCCCCCTCCCCCACCCGTGTTTTACTTAAATAGGCTACTGGTACATTATCAAATGAGATGTATATGTATATAAATTTTCTTTAACCTTTTGCGCTGCTGAAAACTACAACTATAGTTGTCACACATACACACATATATATAGTGACACATACACACACACACACACATATATATATATATATATATATATATATGTGTGTGTGTGACAATTATAGTTGTAGTTTTTTGAAGCGCTGCATTTGCAAATGATTAAAGAAAAAAAAATTTTCAATATCCTATCACCATTCATACCTGTTTGAAGATGCTTTTTCCTTTCCATCTTCGGCTGATCACTTTTAAAACTAATCATCAAGCAACAAGAACAATGCCCTGTCCATTCATGATCAATCTACATATATATCAAGTTATATTGAACTGGAAATTGAAGCAGCCACCATGTAAATGCAAAGACCAAAAAAAAAAAAAAAATGGCAGAAACGACTTTCTGATTCAATCTACCGGCAGCTTTAGTTGCGATTTGCCCCTTGGATTTTCATGACACCAAAAGCTAAATTATACGATTTGCTCCTTAGGAAAATTTGCTTTGATGAGATTTACATGTATTTTCCCTAGCTTTGTTGAACATCTTCAACAGAATGACAGCTTTCTGTCAAGTCAGAAATAGGGCTGGCTAGGTGAGATCCAACTACACCACCAAAGAATCCAAAGAAAGATTAAATCCACAACCTTCAGTCTGTCATTAAAATACTATATTGAGTGTTTGTGCCCTTATGTTCAAGTTAAAATGAGCTTTATAAATACTTAAATTGAAGGAATAGATTCTTCTTTTTCTTTTTTTTCCCAAACTCTGGAATAAGTGTCCAGATATAGGCCTACGTCACTTCAAGTTTTACAAAAATTGCAATAACACTAAAAGGCTTTTTGTGGATATACCCTATTTTCTTCTTGTTTAAAAGATGAGCAACCTCCTCCACCTCCACACACCTTCACCCCCCCCCCCACCCCCCCAAAAAAAAAAAAAAAAAAAAAAAAAAAGTGAATTGTAAAGCCAGAAATAAGCATTTAACTTTCTCCACTATACCCAGCAATAGCAGCCCTAGAACGAAAGGCTAATCCTCTAAAAAGGGTGCACATTGGAAGAAAAAATCCAAACAACATTGTAATTACGTAAGTAATCCCACACCCAAGGCAACAGTATAGAGTGAAATTCAAACTTTATATAAGACATTTCTTTTATTATCAGTAATCAACTGCATGTAATTTTAATCAACATTTGCGTTCAGAAAACATCAACTAAATAATAATACATGTATGTGTATATGTATGGAAATTACAATAATATGAAATCTTTTACTATTGTACAAACTGAACTACTATAGTAAAAAACTGCACAGTTAATGTTCTTAACTTTTAAACTGAAAAAGGCAACCGTAAATCATAATTTGTTTTCTTACATGTACATAGACACCTCTATTTTGATCATTACAATTTTTTTTTATACTGTACAGTTCAATCCTGATTAAGAGGTAATCCTGCTGATTAAAAATCTTAAATTTTAATACAATAAATAAATCTCTCACTAGTTACAGTTTTTTTTTCCTACTGATTAATACACACAAGCAAGGTTCTGATAATAAACAGTTATGATCTTTTTTGGAAAAAAAAAAAAAAAGAAAGAAAAAAAAATGCTAGTGAATCCAAACCCTATGAATGTATCACCTAAGATTCTTTTTAGAGACTACCTCAACTCAGAATACTGTAACAATAATTCATTCAAACCTTAAATGAATTGTAAATTTAAAACATTTCATAATACTCTTATTGTCTACCGAAACCTATTTCAACCTGCAGACAGACACTTGTTAGTGATGTTATAGAAAAAGTATTTTGCAGGTTTTACTTCATAAATTTCAAAAGAATTTTATTCTAGTAGTATTGAAGAGAATTATTTAAAACACTAATTTTTATAATCTTTTTCAGCCTGCCCCCATAGCAAGCTATTGTAAATTAGCGAAATATAAATCTGTCACCTCAAACAGCACAAAAGTCACACTCAATAGAAATTAAGTCTTAGGACAGATACAACATAGATTAATTTGGTGCACAATGCCAACTAGATTATGTTAGCAATATTGGTTGCTAGAAACACACTCTAACACTTTTGTAGTTGCACTGACAATATCTATTCTTTGGATCCATAATTATTTTTTAGCTTAAAAAAAAAAGGTAACAAAATGGGAAAAAAAAAGAACCTGTACAAAGGTATTAAACTAGTGTTTTGTATAACAAGCTCAAGCATTGTTTGGGTGTTGAGATCTAACCACTGACCCATACATGATCTTAAGTTGTAATCTTTATTGCTTGAATATATTTTTTTCCTACCTCACTACACCCAAATTTTACTGGATGTCTCTAATTGAGAAGAAAACGCATAATACAATAAAAAAAAAATTAAAGTAATTTCAGATATAAGAGATACAGGGAAAGGGTATAGGGGGGAACCAGACAGACAGAGAGAATAGGATATGGAGAGGGGAAAAAATTGAGCCTGATGATAGAAAGATGATAAATTAACTCAAAATGGAGAGATAGAGATAGAAAGAGAAACGAGACAAGGACTTTTAACCCTATCTGTACATCGTGTTTTACTATTGCATTCTTACATCGAAAGTAATTTTGTGTCCCTACATTTTAATTAAATAAACAAAAAAAAAAACTGGTTTATACTTTCCGTACTTCTGGTGTGTCGAAATTACTTTATATTTTTTATGCAACAGACCGAAATGTTACACCTAGATATGTTTTAGGAGGGTGACAAAATCACCCCACTTTTGCTGCATAAAATAAATTACCATCCTCATCTGGAATGCTCGATGGAATGCTCGATGTCAGGGTACAGATATTTACTCAGTCAGACTTGCTGTTCCCTGACTTTTATTTGGTTAACATGCGATTTCTTGAGATATAACATAAAGAATCTTTATAATTCAATTCCTGTACAACACAAGGCATATTTAACCTCATTATTTCCTCCAGAGATGACCCATAAATAACGCACAATCGTTTGCAAAAATGAATTTTTAAAAAATACTGAAAATTTCCCTAGAAAATCCCAATTATAGTATTTGAAAAAAATAAAACCGACGCCTGAGGTAACAAAGTCACCTCTGATTTATGGATAGGATAAAAAAGAGAGAGAATGGACAATTTGATTGGAAATGAAAAACAAAGCATGAGAGAATTGGGGAAATAAAAGAAGGATATTAGCGTACACTGCCCTTTTCAATGGGTATCTTTATATTTTGTTAAATCAGCACATGAATCAAATCTGAAAAAAAGAACCTATAATTTCTATCCAAAAGTATTTTTAGAAAGCAGCCTTTTTTTTTTCTTAAATCAGTATCCATGAAATGTCATTGGAAATTGTGTAATACCAATAAAAACTGAGGAGGAAAAAGTATGCAGTGCAATAATAAGGTAAAATAATTCAAACCCATGTCATCTACATGTGCATTCCTCTGATACACATCTCCAATTGATTGGAAAACTAAATCATTAAATGAAAGTCACATATTTGTCAGCTGTCAAGCAGTCAACTTTTTGTGAACTACGTCTATATCAGGTATGAATTGCAAGCTAGAGAAACATAGCTTTTGCAAAGGGGCTAGTGGTAGGCTCCAACAGGTGTCTACACTTCCTAACTCCATATCCCCTTCCATGAGACCTGAAAAAAAAAAAAAAAAGAAAAATATGTTGAAAGTAGCAGCAAAAATGAGTAAACAATTAAATTACACCGGTAAGTTGCAATTATTTCTTTTTTCATTAAGAATGAAGGTGATTTAATTAGGAAACCATGCAGTAATGAAACGGAAATGAAGATGTTTTATATGAGACTAAACTCACCTACAACACTCAAAATGGCTTTGCAAAATGTCCGCTGCGAACTAATATAGCATTCTCAAGTAACAGAGGAAGAATAGTATGGATTAATAATGATAACTTTAGTGAGGTGCCATTCAAAAGAGATTGAATTCCTAAAGTCAGGTTTCACTTTACATCTGAAGTGAAGAAAGCTATGCTGCCCTCAATTGAACATTAATTAGAAATCTGTTGGAAATCTTAATGTCTTGATTCAATTTTTAAATGTTTATTAAACAAAGTGATGCAGTATGGAATATGTAATGTGTAATTAGGGTTGTTTAAAATTTTTTTAATCCTTTTTTTAAAATTATTTGTTTCTATGCATATAATTTTACAAGTTAAAAGATAAGAATGAACATATTACAATCATGTCATCACTATCTGATTACAATGCAAGCAGGAATATAAAATGTACCAGGCATACTGCTGCATCTAATTAGATGACAACCTTTTGAAATGAGTATCATTTTACCTTCTTTTTCTGGTTCTGTATTTTGTTGGACTGTGGATTGGGACACTATGATTTTCAACCACTGTCAGACGGGACATAGATCTATATTTCCTATATCTTAGGCTGCTGCTGTGCGCTAACATGGGTGAAGTGGTATAACGGCTGGTGACCATGAACGATGCCTCCCTAGTTGGTCTGCCATCCTGAAAATATATTTAATTTTAAGAGATCGTTCAAATTAGGCCTACATAGTACAGTATAATCCGCTTATATCGACATGCCAACGGAAGAAAATATAATGTCGATAAATAAAATTATAGGAATAAACAGAGAGGAAAAAAAAGGGACGTCACTGCGGAAAAGAAGCTGTAGTGTGTGCACTGTCTACAGTGTGTATGTCTCTCACTATGCGTGAGAGGGGTAGATCTAGATCACTCTACAACGTGGCTTAGCAAAGCGTGTACCAAGCGCGATTTTTTCCCTTTTTGATGCCTGGCAGAGACGATTTTCTCAGTCTCTGAAGCCTGGTTTTGGCTAGTTTTTCATGCGTGGCATGTCGATAAAGCGATGGAACCATAAAAATCATGTTGATATAATAGAATTTATTTAGTAGGACAAAATTTGGAATTAGCAATCACTTCGATATCTGAAAATGTCGATAAAGCGGCTGTCGATATAAGTGGATTCCACTGTATATAGGCTTAGGTATTAATGGTGGGGGTTGTGGTGCTTTTTGCCCAAGTTCTACATTGGGGCATGATGACAGTGTTCTATAAAATAATAAAATTGTATAGAGGGTGTGATAGTAGGTACAGGAGAGGATGAGAGACTCAGAGAGGAAACAAACTTGAACCTAAAAATGTCTTCTCAATTACACATCTATAAATTTCCCTTTTTAATTTTTTAAGATCTAGGACTACATTCTCATATATGTTAAACTAAAGCAGCAATACACTTTGTCTTATTGCCTCCTTTCCCTCACACCTCTCTGCACCCCATGTGTTTTTACTTCCCTCTTTAAGGTAGAGATATAATTATCTGAACCAAGAGCATAATTATTTTATCAACTACAAGGTATGAGAAACTACTTTTTACTAGACAAATCTGATCATTATCTTTGGTATTTAATTGAGCTTTAATTTCATTATTAATTATAAACAGAATTTAGATTTTTTCCTGAAGATTATAGTTCTGAATCTGATTATGTAAGTAATCACCAGTAGCCTTGCCTTATTATTCGGCTATCTTTAATATGAAAAGTCTATTGTTAAAATGCCATTGGATGAAACTTAGTGATGGTTAGGAATAGATTGGAACAATGCACGACGCAGTCTTGTACTGGTGCTTGCAATCAATGTCAACAGTGTTACCATGTCTGTGGGGCCATAATGAGTTAGAAATCATCAGGAATCTTGAAAAATATCGATGATCAGTCAATAATAGTAAGGGATCTGGGCCATTAAAATGAGTCAATAATTAAGACTCTTAACTGAGTCAATAATGAGGACTTTAAAAGACTTAACTTAAGACTTTAAAGCCAGTCAATGATCAGAGTTTTAAAATGAGTCGATAATCAGGACTCTAAATGAGTCATTAATCAAGAGTTTAAAGACTTAGTAATCATGACTTTAAAATCAGTCAATGATTGGGATTTTCAAATGAGTCAGAAATCAAGACTCTAAAACGAGTCAATAATCAAGACTCTAAAATGCGTCATTAATCAAGACTCTGAAATGAGTCAATAATTAAGACTCTTAAATGAGTCATAAATCTTCTCCATTAAACTGTAATTTTATTCACGCGTTAACTGCTGTAGGAAGACCACAGATTGTTCAGTGCTTAATTTCTGTAGTTGGATACTGGTTATTACTGCTGAGTTAGGTTAGGGCTAGAGCGAGAGAGTGTATATTATAATTATATTTATGTGTGTAAAGAAATATTCGCAAGTATTCGACGACTTTCCTGACTTAGCCAGACATATTATTTTGATAATATCAGACAAACAACTTTTTTTTTACTGGTTAACTTAAAAAAAACTGAAGAAATTAACAACTAATTTGAAAAATCGGAAGTGCTCTTCTGAAAGAATTTGAAGCATTGAAATTTATTGATTGACAAAGACCCGTTCTCAAATATTAAAAATTTGAACATTTTATTAAATATAGACGTGTGCCCTAGATAAGACTGGGTTGAGGCAAAAAACTTAAAGAGTATAAAACTATTGGAATCCATTGCCACCAGGATTTCACCAGCTTCTCTGGAAGAGAGGATTTCAAGCGAAAGGATTTTTAGATCTGTTTCCCCTGTCTTTTCTATTCGACTCTCAAGGGGGAAAAATATTTTACGAACACTTCATAAAATGTAACTCAAAATCGATAATGATTAGCGGTTCTACAAGGTTAGTCGATTACCCTTTTCACAATAGACAGTTGACAGGCCTTTTATACTAGTGCGAGTAAGGCAGACTGGGGTTCATCCCATCCACATGGAAAGGGTTTTAAAAGTTTACAGCCAAAGCTAAAATGACTCACAGTTCGTTTTCGAGTATTCATCTGTGTCTTCTTTAAAATAAATGAACATCATGAAATTTTCTTTCCTCTTTTTTTTTTAATATATGTAAAATGTTTTTCTTTTCCTTTGATTTAATGCTGTTGTTTAAAGCAAGGTTTAGTGAAAGAAAACAAAACATTCTCTCGTTTGGGAAAAAAATAATCGACGCTCTATTTAAAGGGCATAACGCCTCCTTTCTGTCGACTCGTGTGATCGTGAGTATTTTTATATGTATTTTTGCAGAAAGTGTGATGTTAAAAATCTTTGTATGCTTCATTATTTTTCACATGCAATATTCTCTTCAATATGAGAAAGGCTGTTCTACGAAAGTCCAGTAAAATCGCACAGATTCAGAGAACCGACAAAATAACTATAATAAACGTGAATGATTCCCCATTTAAATAAAGCTAAGGCAAATATTTTACTGCTCTAATACATAATAGGTTCTTCTCCTCACATCACCATTAATTCGAAAAGATATTTTTTTCCACATATGTCCTTCTATATTTTCTGGTTTTCCCCGCGATAATAATTAAACAGTTATAAACGTTCTGTCATAGCTATAAACAGTTGTTATTGCAAGAATGATTGCTCGTTCAAATGAACAGGTGGAGATCATTTGAAAAAAGCAAATTTCCCAAAAATAATAAAGTTACATCCTCTGGAGCCATTCAATTAGGAGCTTTAGAGTGTGCTGAACAGTGATACATTTAAGTTCTTGTCTTATGTCGCCAAGATGAAATTCTTTCTTTGCTAAATAGAGTGGAGATCTCAAGCAGTAAGAAAATTAACTAATTCTGGGCGCTTTTTTTCACGTAGTCCTGACTTGGTCTTTCTTTCCGCCGCGATCATAAGAATGTGGGTTTGATGTTTTCCGCTGGAAATACTATGCAGTGGGCAATGATGTGGTGAGAAAGAGGTGACAAGTTCCTTTCTTATAACTGAATTAAGATCTTTTAACGGTTATTTTATCCGTCGCGTCAAATAAAAATAATTTAAAATAACTATTTTGATTTAAAATCTTACTCCTTTGATTTCCGATACATCACCATACGTAACATTATTGTAAGAACTGTGTATTATGGCCGTTTAGTTTGTGAGAGCTAGAATCTTCCTAATTCGTTCATTGCCATTATCTTCCAGATCCAAGCGACCATACCACGCAAGCATGTCGCACAGCTGATAAGAGCCCGGCTCAGTTTACCAGCTCAAAACGATCTAGTACTCATTTCGCCTGATCGAGTCGCCTCTGATTGGTCGAGCTTTAAGCCATATCTATGGTTGAGCAATATGTATAGTCGGACATTTTTTTTACAGCAATTGACGTTAATCTGGAAAAACGCTGAGTGCACACTTCTATCAATTTTTATGGCCATCGTGTCTTACTTTGCTACTTATGATTTCTCTTTAAATAAACGATGAAGTGTTTGTGGTACCAACTTTAGTTAGGCTGTAACAGATCTTCTTGCTGTTTTCCTGACATCGCTTTATGCCCTAGTTGACTCTCGCTTTATTCGTAAAGCTGAACCTAAAGAACAAACAGCTTTAGACCCTATTTTGTCACCAAAGTCTGATCTTTTCTAAGACTGTTCTTCACAAACGGAAAATCGCGTAAATAGATCATAAAAAAAAAAACCAGTCTATTGCCGCGTCCTCAAACTAGTATATAAGGAGAACTTACTTTGACATCTTTAGACATTATTCTCTACGATTCGAAGGAAATTCCAGCCGCTACTATTAGGTGAGAAAACTGTTGGAGCAAAGGGAAAAAGTGCTCCCGAGAACTTAAAGACATGCCTGCCTTTATGGATTGTGTTGTACAAGTTTTTCTTGTCTTATCTTGTGCAACCTGTTACACCAGCGAGAATTCACTGTGCTTGCGTGTTGATGCAGAGTTGTCTGTCTTAGTTACAGCCTGGAAGGGAGATAAGTCAATCAGTGAAAAGAACGTGGACACTATGAAATTCCATAGCGGTAGCTGTGAAGCTTCTCACGCTATCCTCATCCTGAACTGCACGCTGGGGCAAGACACAATGTTCCGCTACTCGTTTGAGAGAGAAGGTGACGCCGTGATGCTCCTGTACAGTTTCAGCTTCTTTCCTACGGATGTATTTCATGGCCTGCCCGATATGAAAGACTACATGTACTACGGCTTTGCAAGTCCTGAGAGAAAAGTGGGCACCGTTGAGTCGTCATACAAGTGTGACAGGAAACAGACGATTCAGCTCGTTAAGAACTATCAGCCAAACGAGACAGCGAATTACAATTTCTCTGTCCAGCTGAACATTAAAAAAATCCACGCTCAGGCGTTCAACATGAAAAACAGCACGTTTAGCCCGGCCGTCTATTGTCCTGCAGAGGCTAGCAACCCCAGTCCTTCTATCGCCGTGGTGGTTATTGTGATTGTACTTGTGGTGCTATTAGCATCAGCCACTGCTGCTGTGGTTGTTGTCCTGCATCGAAACAGAGCCAACAAGCCAGCGTGTGAAACCTCCTGCAGAATAGCCTAACAGGAAGGAACAGTTAGATCCGTGTCTGTAAAGAATTTACAGTTACTTATATCTCTAAAGCCAAGTTTTCCATTGTGTCGAGACAAGATCTTTAAAAACACTTGAAAACTCCAGTGCTATAAATGTCTTCATGTACCGTGAGCGAATTTTTTTCTTTTTTTGATGCTCCATCTAGGGCGACCCACGGGTAGAGAAATCCTGGCCTCTTCGTTTGTCAGACGACTTCAGAACAGTAGTGAATCATACTAGGTTTTTATTTTTGTGGGCCTATGTTCGTCCTCTGTTAGTTTATGCTTGTTGAAGTATTAAGAAACGATTTTGTATCACATTAATGTATCAAAAATATTGAGTTCCGGGCACCATGATTTGATGAACTGAGAGAAAATGCCAGTAATGAAATTTGTGTATCACATGAAATTTTAAAACTATGAGGCCCGGGGCTGGGGAAAGGGACAGCGAGTTTTCACACCCCTCCTCCCATCCCATCTTTTTTTTCTTCATGACCAAAAAATGCGAAAATTTTAGTGGTATGGTAGATCAAATTCTTTTAATGTATTATCAGTGCCCATGTTTTAAATGCTCTTTTCTCATCTGTCCATGTGGTATCCGTGGTCGTCACGAACATGTAGTCTATCATTGTGTCATGTTTTGTCATTTTGATAGAATAAACTAAGAACTCTATGTTGTAAGATAGGAGCAAAATGCCTTTGAAAATTTACTTATTAAAGTAATGGATGATTATTTATACCTAGGCGACATTATATATGAATATATATTTCTATACATGTAAATACCACAAATGAACATTGTATAAAATCAGTAGCGTAAATACCTTAATAAAACAGAGATGTGTATGAGATTATAAAGAATGAATTCGGTGTCTAAATACTTACCGGATATGAGTCACAGAAATGTTTTGCAAAATATGTTTAAAAACTTTATTACATGTAGCATCATGAATATTTTTTGCATTGTTATTCAACATCAAACCCTTTGTGAGAAAAATTTGAAAAAAAAAACCAAACAAGCAGCAAAATCAACTGGTTCAAAAATGTTTTAAATATTGGTTTTGCCAGAGACCATCTCCTAATAGAGCCTTCAAAAACATAAACTTTTAAATGAAAGGTAGCTCCAAAAATTCAAACAACAAAATGTACAACCAGAAAGGGAATAGTAAGGAGGAATTGTGATTATTGAAAATCTTCTTCATTGAAAGTTATTTGAAAGTAGAAGGAATGTCAAGTCTCAAAAAAAGAAAATATAAAAAAGCCAGTTTTAAGCCTAGTTTCAAACAGTAAACAATCAAAAGTTTGTGTGAAGCCGTCGGGCATTAATCCAGACACTCCACTCTGATCTAAGCTTGCACACGTGGTATGGACCTTATTACACTTGTTATGGAAGGTCATTACACTTGTCATGGACCTTCGTTGCACTTGTTATGGAAGGTCATTGCAATTGTTTTGGACAGTCATTACACTTGTTATGGGCCATTATTACACCTGTTATGGGCTATTGTTAAACTTGTTATGGACCTTCATTGCACTTGTTATGGGCCATAATTACACTTTATATGGGCCATCATCATACTTGATATGAACCTTTATTACACTTGTTATGGACTTTCATACATTCCTTA
The DNA here is from genome assembly GCA_033675545.1 of Elysia crispata. Lineage (NCBI taxonomy): Eukaryota > Metazoa > Mollusca > Gastropoda > Plakobranchidae > Elysia > Elysia crispata. Next base: position 421,929 of record JAWDGP010000665.1, read on the forward strand.
AGGATATTCATTACACTTGTTATGGGCCATCATTGCACTTGTTATTGGACATCATTACACTTGATAAGGGCCTTCATTACACTTGACATGGACCTTCATAACGCTTGGTATGGAAGGTCATTGCAATTGTTCTGGACAGTCATTACACTTGTATTGGGCCATCATTACATTAGTTATGGACGGTCATTCACTTGTTTATGGACAGTCAATGCACTTGTTTATGGACAGTCAATGCACTTGTTATGGGCCATCATTACATTAGTTATGGACGGTCATTACACTTGTTATGGGCCATTATTACACCTGTTATGGGCCATCATTACACTTGTTATGGGCCATTATTACACCTGTTATGGGCCATCATTACACTAGTTATGGACCTTCATAACACTTGGTATGGAAGGTCATTGCAATTGTTCTGGACAGTCATTACACTTGTATTGGGCCGTCATTACACTAGTTACGGACGGTCATTGCACTTGTTATGGACGGTCAATGCACTTATTATGGACAGTCATCACACTTGTTATGGACGGTCAATGCACTTATTATGGACAGTCATCACACTTGTTATGGACGGTCAATGCACTTATTATGGACAGTCATCACACTTGTTATGGACGGTCAATGCACTTATTATGGACAGTCATCACACTTGTTATGGACGGTCAATGCACTTATTATGGACAGTCATCACACTTGTTATGGACGGTCAATGCACTTATTATGGACAGTCATCACACTTGTTATGGACGGTCAATGCACTTATTATGGACAGTCATCACACTTGTTATGAATCTTCATTGCACTTTTTATGGACCTTCATTTTTTCCTAGTTTAAAAGTATTAATTTAAAAGAAAAAAATAATACACCTGTCTTTTTTTTGACATGTTTTGAACGTGGTCCATGTATTGCCTCTATTTATAAAATAAACTCAACTGATGGATAAGCAAGTTATCAAAATACTTATTTTTTAGGTAAAGTCCATTGCAAGGAAAATTGTGATAACTTGTAGGAATAAGACACAAGTTTGAAAATGAAAAAAAAACAACAGATTCACTAGACACATAAAAAGGAAGAAAAATTTGCACAACTGCATCTGCCAAAAGAACAAAAAAAAAAAAAAAAAGAAAGAAAGAAAGAAAGAAAACACAAAATTTTGTACAGTGCCATTTTTATTCCTTTTTAATAAATTTATTGAAACAGAAGAAGACAGTCATGAAATCTCACCACTGAGGATGTGAAAAATATACATGACTGGGAGAGTCAAATAGCATACAAAATAAATACACAATGTCGCATAACATCAAATACACATCTTAAAAAGTGTAAATCATTTTGAACAAGAACCTAATCCTATGATGGAGACAAAAATGTAAACTGTGTCATGGCAATATCTCTATTCACCAGGGCAAGACATTCTACACTACAGCTTGTCATGAAGACAGCTACCAAAAATATAATGATAGTGTATACTACATGCTATATTATTTTGGAAGCTTCCATTACCAAATTTAGGGCCTTAAAAGTTGTAGCGATGCTAAAACATCAGAAAAAGGTAAACGAGCAGCATTTCATCCATTCACATTTTCAGATATTGGTAGTTAGAAAAGGCATTTTCTAAGAGAAGAAAAGTGGATGAAATTATCAGTTGTTTCTGAAATGATAGTACAATATTAGGTCTTTTAAAATAATAAGAAACAGAAGAAAAATTCATCTTCTCTTATAAATTCAAATCTTTGACATCCAAAGTCATTTGGACTAGTTTTGAGACAGTTTATATTAGAGGGGAAAATTTTCATTGAATTAAGATTTTTTCCTAATGATAAGCTAAAGTGAAAGTAGAAACACTCAAATTGTTTGAACTGGGGTCAAAATATACAATACGTAGGTTTGAGAGCTCTGTGTTATTGGACAATCAATTACGTACAGTTGATGTTGCTGGAGGATGAATAACAACATCAACACAACCATATGAGAAAATTAATTTACTGTGTTATATATTATACAGCCATCTACTAATTATTAGTGACCCTTTACAGTAAATCAATATGTGACAAAATTAATAGTCATAAACCAATGCACATGTACAAACTGAGACGTAAAAATGCTGATCATGAACCTAGATAAAGAAAAACTTTAGCACTGCTTGAAAACATGAAGGATTTGCAGAGAGTGAAAATTGTCATTAACACAACCTATTGATTTTATTGAATATAGAGAGGCCGGTTCGGGATCCAGCAAATGAAATCAAAACATAAATGAAGACCAACTCATGTAAGTCTGGAAACTGTGTGTGCTCACTGTGCATTGTGTTGCGAATTTTGATCTCTGTTCTCCATACCAAACATGGTTAAGAATTTCTCAATTCTTTTTCAGTTTCAAGAACAGCTTTTATCCAGAAACGTGAACCAGAAGACAAAAGAGAAACACTGTGATAAAATAACCTGTCCAAAACTTTACTTGTCATGGTAAAAGACAAAATAAAAAAAAAACCACACATATATATATAATGCAAAAGAGCATTACTGTCCTTTCATTGAATAAATTAAAAAGAATTGAAATTCATGCAGAGAAATACTAAAAATAGTGGTATTGCCAACACCAAGTTTCAGGACTGACATATTGCACACAAAAAATACATTGAAAGACAAGCTGCATGAATTAAATATATTGCATATCAAGTGAAATCAAATGGCAAGGGCGCAAATTCAGGAGAACTAATCTCAAAAGCTTCATGGAATCATTCCAGGTTTACTTTGACAAAATTCAGAAACTGATGTGTTTTATATACAGTTTTTTTTTAATTGTGATACATTTAGAATATACCATTGTCGATGGTAATCTTTATTGTAAATAATGTAGCAAAATATGAATAGACTGAAATCACATAACCAAATCACACACAATAATATAGTCAAACCAAATAGCAAAATAATATCAAGGTTAAGAGTTTACACTCTCAAAATATTTCTTGAGTTATTTATATTCTAAGTAAAAGTTAAATAATAGTCTATTCCACAGAACAGAAATAATTTTTAATTCTCCAGTCTTTTTATGCCAATCAACCTCACATTTGTCCCAAATTATTTGTGCATCTTTACACTGTAGCCTCAATAAAATGTTTTCAAATTGAGTCTTTTGAACATATATAAATATTGTAATATTTGCTTTAACAAAATTGATCACATGGATTCAAATTCTTTGACTTTGTTGATAAAATCATAGTTCTTGTTTAGACAGGGTGCTAGAATGCATATAATATATGTCTTGGTGAGATCAGCCACTATCAGCTCAGAATTGCTTTACATTGAGAGTTACAAAAGATGATAAATTTGTCTTGTAGTATTCAAATAAACATGACAATCGCCAAGTGATAGTATTTTTTTTGGCTTGCTGTGATTCATACAATGTGGATTCTTCTTTGGCTTTACATGAATTTACCTAAGGCAGCATAGGTAAATCATGTACATGTTGGAATTTTCAACTAGTACGTCTTTGCTATCATCTAAGTATAACTTTTTTCAAGAGTTTTCTAATATAAATATTGTTAAAAACCAATTTCTATCTTTAACAGCACAAAATCAAAATAGTTTTGAGCCACATGTGCCTGAAATTGCTCTATGTAGCTAGAGTTATTAATTTTAACTTACGGATAAATATGTTTACAATTGATCTTTCAATCACAAACACCACTATTGCCAAATTTGAATAGATAAAAAAAAAAAAAAATGGCAATATGTCATCAATCTTCCTATGCTCTATCTACACCAGAGGGCAAACATACTAAATCTATTTGGTTTCCAAGATGGATGCATTCATCTTAAAACATATACTAATATGAACATGTAAATTCATGTGCAGACATACTGTCTCATTATTTGATGTTAACAAATTTGCAAATTCTAAATGTATTCAATTTGGAAGCTCTGCATTGAACATTCAAATAAACATTGTTATTCTTTCTTGAAACAGTTTGCTCACTTGCACAAGCACACTTACTGCTTCCAAAACATTTTTATGTGTTATTATCAAATAATTCATCAATTGGAAAAGCTACAGAAAAAAAAAACCAAAACAAAACAGTAAGCCAACATTTATAATGAACTAAAAGCTGATTCTGGCCAAGAGTTTAAAAAATATTATGTAGAATGAACAATGTCTTGGAGACTCTGAACATAATCAGCGTGCTCAAAGTTATAAGTAATACATGAGATTTTAAGAGAAAATGAAAGACTTGTCAGACAAGGACTGATGGTGCTAGACTGATTGTCACCACAAGGTTACTTCAGGCCGTTACATTGATTGATTGTAATCACAAGATTACTTCAAGGTGCTATATTGATTGGTTGTAACCACAAGGTTACTTCAAGCTGCTATATTGATTGATTCTAATCACAAGATTATTTCAAGGTGCTATAATGATTGATTATAACCACAAGGTTACTTCAGGGTGCTACATTGATTGATTGTAATCACAAGGTTACTTCAGGGTGCTACATTGATTGATTGTAACCACAAGGTTACTTCAGGGTGCTATATTGATTGATTGTAATCACAAGGTTACTTCAGGGTGCTATATTAGTTGATTGTATCCACAAGTTTACTTCAGGGTGCTATATATACTGATTGTAATCACTGAGCCACAAACAGTGCAGGCAGGACACTGACTCTATAATAACAACAGCTCTATGAACAGAGCTAGCCAGCATAACCATGACGAGGAAGTCATGAACAACATATAGCTATGTGAAGATTAGTAGTATTTAAAAGTACACTAATTTTGCAGTCAGTTGCTTTTGTAATTCTTGAGGCAGGGGATAAAGCCTTAATTCCACGTTAAAAAATGCGTGAAGAACAATATCAGACTTCCTGAGAGGAAAATGTGCATCCCTGAGAAACAAATTCCTGACTCGTCTCTGATAAACTCTCTACAAAGCCTCAATTTCAACACCTTGTGTTTGACAGAGTTATGTTTCTTACAATTACTTTATACCTTAAATTATCACCTATAAAAGTAAGCTTCAAGGATTCATAGAATAGAACAGCATGTGGATTAAAAGGTAACAATACATTGTGGTTTAGGCTAGGTCTCGCAAATGTGGGTGCTGCTGCTTTCAGAAGCCCAAGCTTGCTAACAAAATTCAAGTCTCAATGGTGAAAGTTACCCGTGAAATCAGGACTTTAGCACTCAAAGATTGCTATTTTTTGGATGAACTGAACAAAAAGTGAATTAATTATCATAAAATCCCCGTCTCAGTGTTTGCCATAGCTCTTCCTTTCTCCTTTTGACTCAGCAACATCACTATTTCTGAAAAAAAGTCTAAAAGAAAAAAAAAACTCTCCTCAAAAAATCAAGAAAGCAAAACTAAAGCTTGATCTCTTGAAAGATATTCCTACAAGCCCGCAATGATACATTAACCTTCAGCCCATGCTCCTGTCCAAGGTGAAACTATTTATCATGTTAACAAAAGTACTTCTTAATAAATGAAACACACAACTTGACCCATTACTCGGCATTAGACCAATTTTCAAATATGTTGATCTATGATTAAAAAGTAAAAGAAAGTACAAATCCACTTCTCTTCCCTCTTAAGAACTTAAGAAATAAGATTTTAAAAAGTTTTTTAACACAAAACCTTCAGATATCACGAGATTATCTTATTTTGATAAATAAATTGTTAAAAGAAATATTTCCTTTTATAATAATACAACTCATACGCTTTTCCTAGCTCAATCTCAACACTTGCATCCATGATGTGACACTAAAAATATCTTTCCCTTCGTTACCATGGACTTACTAAAAAAAACAAAAAACAGGAATATCTACAGAAAAGTGTTGTGTGCTCCAGCGTCAGAGCAGTTTATCCTGCACTCAGTTTTAACGTGTGTAATTCAAATAGGAGTAAGAACGGAGTCTCTGAAATGTTCATCAAAAACTGTTTTCAGTGGACCCAACATCACTGGACCTCAATCATATAATTTCATGGATAAATATTTAAAGAAAAACCACAAAAACTATATACTAATCAGAATGCCTTGTGACATTGAATTTTATATTCTTGTAGCACCATGTGACGAATTCACAATAAAATACTTAACATTTCCACATAAAGACTGCGTGCTTTGGCCTGTACTGGCCAAAAATGTTGACTTTAAGCAATGGAGAGTTCTTTTCTTAGAAGATTTGCATAGTTGCGACAATGTCTCTGAAGAGCCACATTCTCTATTGGTGCCACTGGCAAATCAATCTGGAGAAAACAGAGCAAATTTTGTTCTTTAACTCACAGATTTTGAATTACTATGGCTGCATTATCTATCAAATGTAATTATTTTAAGTATGAAAACCATATGAAAAAAATTCATCATCAGTTAACATCTTCGTAAAAGAAAAAAATTAATTATTTGGGGTTCAAACTGTTTTGGACATAAATTTTACATCATTGAACTTCTAAACTGTAAAAGAAAAAGACAAAGAGAGGATTTTTCTTTAACACCTTTCATAATTTTATGCCCAATAGCTGCCTCAATAGATTCTGATAAATTTATTTATATTTTGAAGTATAAGGCAAATATGATAAGAGAACATTTATATCCAAACCTTGTAGATATCCTTCCATGCAGAGCTTACAGCTGTTGTGTGTCTGTCACGGTCCACTGAAGCTGCAAAGTAAAGTACCCACTGATTGCTGGTCACACCAATTTCTTGAGACTCAAACTCCTGTTATGAGAGGGAGAAATACAATAAGAAATGTCACCAAAAAAAAAATCAGCAGCTTAACATAGTTTTCTATAAAAATACAAGGAAAATAAAAAAATAAATAATCCTCAGAAGATCAGAACCATTCTGCTGAATTCTGTCTAGCATTTCCAACATTTTGCAAGATGTAATTGTCAAAATGCTTGCCTATTGCATACATCATACAAGACTTGTGACACCTTGCAGCAAATTGAAAAGGCTAAATGGTTTCAGACTTAACTCAACCCCATCTAATAACTCCAACTTAGGTAAAGCCCTGACCCTAAGAGAAGGGACGTAACTTCGTACAAAAAAATAGATCTATACATTTGAAAAAATATTACAATCAAACAAAACAAGATAAAATTATTAAATAAATTTTGAAAAAAACTAGAAGTTGAATTTTTAATAAAGCAAGGTTTCATGATAGTAAACCAATTTTTTAAGATTTCCCCTTCACTCAGGCTGACTCTAAAACCATTTCATTTTTTCACCATCAACATCCCATTTCATCACCATCTCAAAATCACAATCTGAACAAAGGTCATTATTTTATGCTGATTGTAGGGATCACCATGCAGATAACCAAAATAAATGATTTCTATAGCATCCCTGAGATGATTCAAGTGATCATCTATCCTAATTCAAAGTTTAGATCTAGCCTAGGCCTTGAAATCACGGAAAAAAACGGTCAATTTTGAACCCCATTTTTGAGATCTAAATTTAGTCCGAAAACGAAACTAAACCAACCAAAACAAAGTCTAAAGTGTCCTCTAAACGTAAATGAGGTTTGCACGAGATTTCCGGTAGTTGTAAGGAAAGAAAGTAGATACTAGTAAGCGGGCGATATAGGTATACAATATAGTGGTCCATACGGGCGACGGCAGGCGATTTAGGTGGGGTTGAGTTAATTGTCAGCTTCAATTTCTTTACAACTTATATAATTACAACTCCACTACTACTTTAAAGCCATACACATATTTAGTGAAGGAAGAACGTAATTATGTTTAACAAGATTATTAACTTACAATGATACAATATGTTGGGTTTTGGGAATCCACACTGATCCCTGTCACATCTTCCAGCTGCGCTCGACCAAGCGTACGGAAAAACTTAGTGTGGAGGTCCTCATGGCACATGAAGAGCTGGTTACAGGACAACACTGCACAACAAGGCACACAAGAGGAGAGGGGGTTTGGCTCCTGCCAGATAAATGTTAAAAGATCTACAAATCAAATACTGCAAGAGAAGAGTTGAGCCACAGGACAAGATCTCAAATATTTCAAACCTTTGCAAAAATGTAACATTTTGCAAAAAAAAAAAAAACTGGCGATGATATTGTTTTTTTTTTCAATTATAAATAGGCCTTATCAAACCATGACATTATCTATGTTCTTAAGTACACATTAGTCTAGGAAAATTAAAGACACATGTAACACCAAAAAAAAACCCAGAGCTATTAAGGTCCAAAATATCACTATGGTTAAAACCAAAAAAATGTTTCTTTTAAAAATGGAGAGCAACTTGAAATGCCAAGTCATCAAATATTGAACTTTATTTAGTTGCTTATCCAATGCTTTCTATGAAAACGAGGAAACTGCCTGCTTTCATGACTTCCAGATCATGCCTACACTCTGCACAATTGAAAAAATAATTAAAAATAATTGATAAGAGACATGCTGTATTTAACTTAAGGAGACGATCGGTCACACTTTAAGGGCTTACACTTACATAAAAATTTAAACAGCTTATTTAAAAAAAAAAAGAAAAGAAAAAATAATGTTTCAATGATTTTTAATAGCAATATAATTATGTAACTTAAAATTGCACATTAAAAAAAATTTAGATTTTTTTAGGAACATTAATTTTGGTAGGATTAGTTCAAGAGTTCAGACAGTTCTTCATACTTAATCGTCTTCGGCTTAAAATAAATTTTAGCACCATAGAAAGGGGTGATCTCACCCTCACGAGAGGAATATTCAGACAAAGTTAGCTCTAACACTGCAGCAAAAGCAAGCAAGACTTCAGATTTAAAACAGACACCAAAGTACTGTACCTGCATGCCCTGAGAAACTGCCAGACACAGAGAATGTCTCCACTCAGAAATCTCCTGCTCTGAAGCTGCCGAGAGGAACCAGCTTCCCCCAGATCCAGAAGACAGAACAAGCTCAACACAATGTGGACGATCAGCGGTGGACACTAGACGACATCCAACACATTGGTCACCTCCTAAACCCAGGTAAGAGTGTGGTCGCACATCTGTCTTGTGGTTTGACACACACAGCATGGAATCTCTGAAATTGGAAAATGTTAATCAGTATCTACTGTTCTAAAACAGCATACAAAAAAATCAAAATAAGATCAATCGAACGAATTTTTCTGCTCACCTGAGAACCACATAAACTGGTTTCCACACATGTCCTTTGATGGAATCATGTGATCGTAACAGTAATGTCCCTTCCTTGCAGGCAGCATTGTGGAGGTTGTCAGCATCAGATGATGGATCCTCCCAAAATACCAGGGAGTAGTCACCCACTACCACTTCTTGAGCCTAGATGGCACAAGCAGAGGACAAGGATAAACTATAATTTTTTGAGCCACTACTTCAATTATGTATTATACTCTTCATATAATCAATTTTATCCTTGTCATTCAGCATGCCATGCTCAAATCCAGATGAGCTGCATGGCAAATATTACACAGAAGTCATGAAAAGAACAATTTTTATCCAACTCTTCCCCTGTCTCCTTCCTAAATAGATTTTACTCATGTCATGCAACATGTTTCATTGAAATCAATATGCTTTGCATGCCTTGAGTTACAGTGGAGTCCTCAAAATTAGAATCATGTGTAAAAGGGCTAAATTAATTTGATGAAAAAATTCTTCTCTATTTATACTTTGTGACAAATTTCCGAACAACAAAAGCTAGGATTCTTAAGTTGTGTGTTGGTTCTCTACCCAAATCTTGAATGAAGTTGATAAGTAAAACTTTCTTGGATGCTTCCATGCAGTTAGACTTAAACCAGCTTCTATTCAATGCTTGGTGATATTAAATTCAAACCAATGTATCCTTCCTTATTAACAGTTTCATTCTTATTGTAAACTTAACAGTACACCAATTATTGAATGATGAAGACCACTAGGAGAGCAAATGAGACTAAACCGATTTCATTTGTCAATATCAATCTCAACATGAAATCACTGCAGATGTCATCGCCATGTTTGTATCACTGTCTTGGTAAGATGACACCAGCTTTAGTGCTAGGACTAAGAAAAAACAAATCTTTGAAACATTTTCACAGGCTATAAACGAAGTTTCGATTCCCTACAAACATCGCTGCACATTATTATACTGGGTGGATTTTGATAACAAAATAATGAATTGGGTTTTCTATATCCATTTTAACCACTCCGCTGCGCTGTGTATATGTACATCGTATCCAAAGGGTGTCCCATGCGCTGCATACGTATGCTGTAGTTGCTCAATATAGCAAGTTTTGTTTTGATTTTCAAAGGATAAAAATATTATCACTGGAAAGCTCAAGTTTTCCCGAAACTTTTAATAGCTCATGATATCATTGAAGCTGGACAAAGAATGTTTAACACATGCGCAACACACAGATACACACATACACCCACAAAGCCATTCCTGTGTGTTTAGCCTGTAGAATCTATATCTAGCCCAAAGGCTGTTGAATGGGAGAGTGTCAGTCTTGACTAGATCTAGGTATTGACTAGTAAGCCATGGCTTTGCCCTTGATATATACTTTTTGGTATCTATCACTATTATTTCTAGATCTTGAGTTGTAGCAAATCTTTACATGACGGGCATACCCATAGTCTCACAAAAATTTCCTTAACATGGGACAGAGAAAATTATGGTGCAGTCAAGGGGTTAAGTGCTGAATAATTCATGACTTTTTATTGGTTCATTTCCCCCAGAAGTGCTTGAAAATGTAAAAGGAATTTAATTCCTTTTTTTTTTTTGAATATCTTTCCTTCTGCTAAATGTAATTTACTTTTTTTAGATTTCAAATACCAAAATTTATTTTGCCAATAAAACAAAGTCAGGTATGCCAAATCCATTCAGTTAAAGCTTCATATAATCGTTTCAATGTCAAAATTTATAGCTGCTTAGGGAATCTATAGGCCTAACGTTATGCTTGATGGTTATATTATGTGGATAGTGCACGAAAAAAGGGATGAGGCATTGACTGAATAGTTATTAATATATTTATAGTCCTTTCAGGTATTACATACAGAACAATACCCACAACTGCTAATTATTAAACTATAACTTTGTTTTCTTATCACTGCCATTTCAGAATAAAAAAGAATTTCTAAAAAGTAAGCTAGTGTGATGAGAATCTTACTTTTGAAGGCTAGAAAAAGGACAAGACAAACGTGGGAATACATAGCAAATGCCAACTTATTTTAAAAAGGCTAAAATGCAAAAGCAAACCTCAGCATTCAGCTCTTTAGAAATGTATTTGCGTAGGGCAATTTTTTGCAAAGGGACTTCACTCCCAACGCTGAACCTTGACCTGACAGACACAAAATGCTCATTGGCTGCTTTCACTGCATCTGTCAAGCATGACAAGATTGCTCTGAGGGTGAAATAAAAAGTTTGTTGAGCTCCTAGGCATCAAGATAAATACAAAAAGTACTGATGATCTTCAATACACAATGATAAGAAAATTAAAAGCCAAAATGCATGCAAATTTAATGATATCACAACAAGCCTACAGCAGAGGTGCCTACCCCAATCTATGCCTTTCAGGGAAACCACCCACCAAAATCAGGGAATTTGGAGCAAAATCAGGGACAAAGCGGGATGAAGCGAATTCTTAAAAAACGACATCAGTTTTTGCTAATTTCACTTTAAAAAAGCACTGATAAAATCAACCATACAGCTATTGGAAATATAAGCTAGGACTAAAGTATAAATGGAATAATAATACAGAGATGTGAATTGGACATACAATTTTTTACAAAACTTTTTAAAATCGATTACTGCTAGCGGCCTAAGCAGGAGCAATCTCTCTCTGCCTACATTGCCTCCCCCTCCCCCACTCCCCCTAAATTTAAACAAAATTGGAAAGCCCAAAGAGCCATGATTGTTGAGCATTTTTTCTTTCTTTCTGATTTAGCTCATTTTTTTTTGGTGCTCAGACTAAGAGGTTGAATGACCTGTTGTAGCTCATCTACAGCTATGTCCCCCAAATGTTAGTTGTTACTGTTTTCTGCACATGTATTTTATTAGCTCAACTGAGTATACATAAAGGCCTATATTCTGGCTTATATATTGAGCGCCGCTCTCCTTATCTTTATCTTTTCTTTTAAAATGATATTTCAGTTGAATATGATAAATATCGATAGGTCTATAACGTTTCACTAGACCATGCCTAGCCGTGTAAAAAAAAAATAACAATCTAACATTTAGATCTAAAATTATATTATTACCTTGGAAAGAAAATCTGTATTCTTGCAGATATTGGCCCAAATCACCCTTTAAAATTGTATTTTTTCTTAATGAGTTTAAAATACTGAACACGAATATGAAGGTTTTACTCGTCGCAGATAAATGCTTTTTAATATATAAGCATTTTTGTGTTGCTCTAAAATCCCATTAAACTACAAGTTTTGATTTCATCGGGAAACATTTACTGTGCATGTGAAGCCAGGCGTGAGTTGGGCCGATATCTGCAGTTATACCTCAAAATCATCTCCTTTGTTTTTTGAGCAAAAAATAAAAAAATAAAAATCACTAGTCTTATGTGATGCCAGGTTTTGCTTATCTACAGAGGTCTAGGTTTAGATCTAGCTCTACCGGTATTTAGGATTTCCCAATCGATCTTGATACTCGACTAGATTTAGAATGTATCTTGACAAAAAGAAACTGCCTAGTTGCATTTTTTGTTGTCAGATGAAGAAATCAGAATGATTCTTTGTTGGACATAGTGGATGTGAGGATGGAGAGAACAATATTTTTCGGACGAATGTACGATAAAGTAAACAAATAAAACTCAATGGGATCGATATCTTGGATAGTTTCAACTATAATACAAATCTCGATATTGGAATTGAAAATATAAATAATGGACAAAAATACACGATATCGATATAATATATATCGCCCAGCTTGATACTCGATGGGGGAAAATATTGTTCTTGTCGCAGGATTATATTTTCGCAATTTGTTTTTTCATAGGATTGTTGGGTCACTCTTATCTTGAAACAATAACAAAAATAACCGATTATAATGGTTTATTTTGGGTCATTCTAAATGCTGAAATAAAACGCAAAAATCTGGGTTTCCGGGATATAGCAACAAATCCGGGAGTTTCCCAGATTTTCCTGGACCATAGGCACCTCTGCTACAGTAACTAATATAAAGTCAGCCAAAACCTGATCTTTTTTCTATACCCCATCATTTGGCACTGTTGTTATGGCCTTGCTTTTCACCTGTTTCATTGAGTTATTTGCTTAACTCTTTAAAAACTATGATTTTAGGTCTGTCAAGCAAAGCTGAACAGAAAAGTCCTGAACATCCGAAAACAATAACATACTTTAGATCTTATCTCTTCAAAAACACATTAAGGATAACCATTTGGCCTAGCAACCATTATCTATACATACATCTGCAGCAGCAGCCTTTTCATCTTTCTAAAGAAGTCCAAAGGACTTACTGTGTAAGGTTCTGATGTCCTGGTGTCAACCACAAGCGCTGCTTTTGTCGGCTTTTTTCTCGACTTTCTATATTTAATGTCTGGTCGTTGAGCCCAGTCTACATACATCATAAGGTATGAAACAAAAGGGAATTAAAAAATAGAGTTAGAATCTTTACATCATTTCTTTTTTAAAATAAAATAAAACAAAGCACCCAATGCCAAGTAAGTAAAAAAGAATGAAAAAAGTGATCACCTGCTCCTATTCTGACAAACCCAGTTTAAAATAAACAGTAGTTTAGGGGCTTGCAATAGATAGAAAACATGGATAAAGAGTGTTCAAGAAATATTTAGGAGTTAATAACAGCAAGAGAGTACTAAATCATAAAGCTAAAGATGAAATTAATTATTTAGCAGCACACTTAATTACAATAAATGAAAAATAAGAAAGAAAATTTATGAAAGGCAAGAACGAATGTTCACTAACTTAACATGTCAATTAAAAAAACAACACATATTTCCAATACCTGCAAAAAGTGACTTCTCATCTCCCATATATAAAATAATCAGATTCTACTTGTTTCAACTATCCCAAAGATTTCTAGTAATTAGCTCTGAAGTGTTAATTACACCTCTCTTAGATAGTGCGATCTAATTGTTTAAATTTTCCACTGTATCTCTCAGATCAGATTGCTACTATTTAAACAGACCTGGTTTCAAATAAATGTCCGGGCATGCAAAGAAAATCAGTGCATAAAACCTGTACGAAGGTCGGATTAAACTATTCCTTGCACTTACATCCCTCACATTTAATTTTAAACTATTTAAATTATCTATATCACATTCTGCACTATTTAAAACATCCCCTATGCCTGTAAGAGGTGGTTTTTAACTTAAAACTAATCCTTAAGCCTCCCATGATTAGCTCTAATTGTCCAAGACAAGACTAAGTTTGTTTTCAGACCAAAGGAGCGCTTAGTCTCAACTCACACTGACAAAGATGAGATCAGTAAGATTTGCGCAAGAGCTGAGGACAAATTTCCTCCGTGTCCTTTTGTAGTGAAGCAAGTACAAGCAGTGATCAGAGATGACCACGAACACAGGTGTGGGTTCTCCTTCTGTGTGGTTCTCTCTGGTGGCAAACATCTTAAAGAGGCCGAGAAAGGATTGAGGATAATATAACCTATAATCAATGGTTAAAGTGTGAGTGTATGCATGTGTGTTGGAAGAGAGAGTTGGAGAGAGAGAGAGAGAGAGAGAGAGAGAGAGAGAGAGAGAGAGAGAGAGAGAGAGAGAGAGAGAGAGAGAGAGAGAGAGAGAGAGAGAGAGAAAGAAAGAGAGACAGACAGAGAATAGAGAGACGAGGCAGACATAAAGAGAAAGAAAAAGAGGGGTGTTCTTAAATTCCACATAGTTATTTCCATTTTACATGTACTTTCACTTCCCAATGTATCACCTTCAAACAAATGTATACAATTATTTGGAATTTTTTGAACAGGTTGTTTTATGATAAATTCAAATAAAGAATGCATGTTTTATACAAAGAATGAAATGTTAATACCAGTTAACTTTTGACTTTTGCTTGATCAGTTTCAAATTCAGATGTGAAATCCATATTCCTATTGTTTCCAATAGATTGCCCTCACCTTGATGAATTTCTCATGCTCTTGGGTAAAAATATCCAGCATCACTTGCAACTTCGTATTATTGTCCAGGCTGCAGAATCACAAAACAAAAGTTAACTATAACGGACATCGTTGTTATACATCTAAATTACATGATCTCTCATGAACTTTAAAAAATTACACAGAAAGACTCACATTGCTAGCAAACTTTTTAAAGATAGAGTGTTGACTCAAGAATGTTGTGTAACGTTCATATGTGAGACAATAAAAGTAGTTTGCTAAGTCCAAATGAAATATATTTATAGACTCTTTTAAACATTCATTATAATGTAGTCTAAAATAAATAGGCAGTATGAAATTTACCCAAGGTAAGGTACTTTTACCCCTTTTTTTTCAGGAATTAACAGCCCTCTAAACAGCATTGAAGAGGATGTTCATATTGATTAGCAAAGTTCAAAAATTGATTAAATTGCCTCATAATGGTGATGGTCGTAATATATGACAAGTTATATAAGAGTATATAATACAAGATTCTTCTAACGTATAAAACAAGAGGCAAGACAAACTAGTTTCATACTCGACAGCCAGATCTACTGGTTTATCTGAATCCTGAGATGCCATTGGTGACTGGGATTCCGGGGGGGATTCTGCGCCCTGGAGAATAAAATCCATGTAGTCCTGGCAGAGAAAAAGATGTGCATGAATGATTTTCAAGAATTAATTTCCAGCGTATATCAGACTGTTTAATATGAGATGCGGGTAATTTTTATTTTGAATCCGACTGATTAACAAAAGGACACAGAGCGATGAATATAAATGTAGACAGTTTTATAGTGATTAAAAAAAAGAGGTTACATTTGAGGTCATTGGTATCACCCACGTACACTACACTCGTGGAGGTTGCAACATTAACTGCAAGATTATATTTTACTAGATTTCATTGACATGATGAATAATTCACAATCAAAACAGAAATAAGGGTGAGTTATCTCAATATAGGATCATAATGTCAATTCTTTTACAGCACTTGGCCAGTTCTTCATACAGACAGCAGTGCCAGGGCTCTTCATTTATAGTTTGGTGCTTACTCCAGGCAGATCAGTATATTAGATCTTTCTATATATAAAAAGAAAAAAATTAAATAATACCTCTGCTGCATTCTGAAAACGAAAAAAAGTAATGACCTACTATGATCTAGGGCGATTAAGCAGGAATCTTTTGTTTTTTCATGACATGGTCTCGTTGATAGGAAGGCTTCTAGTGTTTACAACAGCAAATCTTGTAGGATGTACAAAATGCAATGTTTACAGGATAGCTAAATCTTCTAATAGGTTAAAATTGTGACTCATAAATCTTCAGGAAATTTTAATGGGAAAGTTTTTTAAAAATAAAATACACAAAATCACACAACTTGCCGTAAATTAAAATTTCTTGGGAATTTAAAATACCAGTATATCTCACTGATGGAACCGAATGATTGTTCCAGCTTAGAAATATTACAAAAATCACATAGATCTCTATAATTATGATGCTAAGTATTTTTTAAAATGCAATGTGGACATTTAGGAATATTGAAAAAGAATTATCTTCCTGTATAGCAAATGATTAATGAAAATGTGGACTTCAAAATAAATGCAAGCTCAGTGCATTTTGAAATATTACAAGTAGAGAAACTGCAAAGTAAAATCAGCTAAAATTGAGGGTATTAAGATTCTCAGGCAATGCTGGCAGGTATTATGCTAGAAATAGATAGTTTATTGTTCCCTAAGTCTTGCTTTGACAGGTGATTCATAACAGATTTGCTAATTGCTTGCAGGTAATTAGGGTATGAGTAGCATGAAATTAAAATGACACTTTGGGTGTGTGTTAACCCTTTCCTGTTTTTATTAGGCGGCAGCCATCTTTGATTCTAAGTTCCGCTTCCACATAACAGGAGCTGCCATGTTTGTGTACATTTTTTCAGTCAAACGAGGACTGGACAGAGGGGTTTGAGGGAAAGCTTTATTACTCAGCATCAATCACTCCGAGACTTATGAAATCTCGCTCAGTTGCAGAAAATTGAACTTTCTAAATAATAAAGCCTTGGAAAAAGAGATTTTCTGATTTTTTTTATATTTTTGAGGGATGTTTCTTGATTTTTTTTAGAAAATTTTTAACAAACACAAATTCAAAGGCAAAAAATCACATTTAGAGATAGAAAAAAATGAAACAAGATTGAAAAAAAAAAGACAAAGACGAAACAAGTTAATGTATAACACTGGGAAGAGTCCAAATTACGTTTCTTTGCATTTTTTATATATAATCTAAAACATGGCTTCATGAACATTTTCAGAAACGAACAGCACAGAACATAAACTTAACTAACTCCTTCCTTGTTTTCTTGGCCACTAAATAACTACATACACTTAAAAAAACCACACACATTAATTATTTAAATCTAGATCTAGCTTACAACACATAAACTGAAAAAAAAATAATTCTCTGCCCTATCAAATTATAACTAGCCACAGTATTTGTTAACATTCGTTCTCAGTTCATGGTACTCAGAGAAATATAGATTTTTGCTAAGAGGGACATCACAAAATTTACACATAAATGTATTTTTTTTTTTCTAAACTACACAGAACAGCTTCTTTTCTGCGCAGCGATTTTTGTAATCAGGTGTTGTTTTATTGTTCCCTCTGGAATGGCCTGTAACCGCATAACTTTTCTTCCTGGAACTTTATGGGAACAGAATCCATTTATGAGGCCATCTGTAATATCACATCGAAACATCATAAGGTCATATGTTTTCAGGGTAGGAAAATTGTGAGTGGATTTATTCCAGACCACGAAAGCATTATACACAGCAGTGTTGATGATATGCCACAAAATAAATCTCCACCACTTCTTCCCTGGCCTACCAACAAGATAGTATGAGAGCAGCTGATCCAACTTGTCTACACCTCCCATATTTTTGTTGTAGTCCACGAGAACAAGTGGCCGACCATCCTCAGCAGTCCCCATGATCTGGTTAGTCAACAGAAGATGGACTGTGTGTTTGTTGTGGAAGGCAATGGTAACAAGATTTCCCTTCTGGAGCTGCATCAGTTCTCCTTTCTTCTTCATTTTCCATTTCATGGCAGGTGGCAGCCCTTTCCTGTTTGACATAACTGTAACACACAGATAAGTTCCTTTCGCTGATGGATGTTCTGCCAAATCCACCAAGTTAAAAAAGCGATCAACATAGATGTGATGCCCTATATCAAAATGAGGACTACACAAGGAGTCTACAACTTCCAAGCCAAATGGCCCTCTTGGATCTTTGCGGCTGGCTTTCCCATATAAACGTCATATCCTAAACAATATCCAAGTCAAGCGTTACAAACAGACCAAATTTTTATATCCCACTTGGTGGGTTTAGCAGGCATGTACTGTTTAAAACTGAGCCGTCCTTTGAAGGCAACCATGCATTCGTTCACACCCAGATCTCTACTGACCTGAAAATATTCATTAAGTCCTCTGTGTTGCTTGAATCATGTTCCTAACTTTAAAAAGCGAATCATAGTTTTCACTGTCTCGTGGGGGTGTAGCAGACGTGTCTCTACAGTGGAAATAATGACTGAGGTTTTTAAATCTCTGAATCATCATGATACCAGAGATCCATACATCGTTGAACTTGTCTATCCTCACTCCCATACATCCACAAAGTTGTGGCTGTTGTTTCATTCCAAAGATGATTTGGGTTGCCAGGAAAGCTCTCATCTTATTGATGTCGCTGTCATACCAGCTGCTGTTTGGAATTCTAATGATGCACTGCTGGCTATAGCAATTAGTTTCCTCAACAAGGATTGTGAGGAGAGCAATCGGGAACATGAGCCAAAAGAAGTCTAGAGGACATGCGTACCCCCTAACTCTCTTTCCCTACCGCTCTCTCATGCACACACACTAGACAAATTAATAAATTCTGATTTCTATTCTTACATATAGAGGAAAAATCTCTGTTAATGAAATAAAAATATGTCATGTATGTAGATGAATAGGAGTTACAGTCTGGTATGAAAGCTCTGTACGATTTACTTTAGAACTAGGATCTAGACTGGAGGGAAAAAAAAGATGATGGTTACTAACAGCTTGATCTTTTATATCTTTGTATAGGTTAATTCTAGCTAATTTTGTAATTATGTATGTAATATAGCTTAGATCTAGGCGATTTGTTGTGCCAGGAAATGAGATGAGTGCTGACAATAGGCCTACACAGTAAACTAACAGGATGAGGCTGAGGGCCATTGTGGATCCTAGTCCTTGATCTAGATACTGTAGCCATGAAATCTAGATCTAATCAGCTAAAGATGAGTTGGGTTAAAATTTTAAAAAGGAATCCAGCACACACCTTTAGAATAAGCTTTTTTTAATTCTTTTATGGTCTACATTTAGATTCTAGTTCTACCAGCTGGCTTTGTTATGGCCAAAGATACAAGTCTAATCTAGATCTAGATCTAGATATCGGAGGCCTCTATTATGTGACTCCATTTAATTATTATTAGATCGAAAACATACCTCAAGGAGGTCATTTGATGTGAACATCAGATTTATAGTCCAGCTCGGTTTTGTTATTAACATCCACCATCATCAATCAAAGAGAAAGGAACAAGAACTTGGTACGATTGCAAAGTAAGAGCTAGAAAGCTAGAGTAGCACAAAACAAGCGCGTTGCAAGACTGAACCTTTGTGCTTCCAAGGGCTTCCCTATAGAAGGGAATTCTGTGGTATTCCGGGTCGTGAATCATTCAGTTATATTTAGAATAAAGTAAGATTCTATTTTTAGCTGATTAAGTCACCTTTCGGCCCAAAAATTTCCCTTATATAGGAAAATTTCAAAGTCGTATTTGGCCGGTTTGAACAGTGACCAGGTGTGTGTTGGGCAACCATATTTGACCGGGTTACACAGAAGGTTGTGATAAGTTTTAGGCCAGGTTATACAGGAAAAAGTTAAACAACCAAATATTGTGAAGTACATGGAGAATCTTTTCGTAAAGAAAAAAGGGAACAGAATTTGACTCGACAGTTCCAATGCTTGCTCTGGTCTTACGGACCAAAAGCTAACTCTCCCGTACAACTTATGAGGTTTGAATAACATTGAAACTTTGACTCCTACAGGGTAGGTGAAGACTCACTCAAACCATATGTCAAATCAAGTTCTATCTTTACAACTTACCTCCAGCTGGGAAGCTGCATGAGCACTGGTGATCTGAGCTGTTGCTGCTGTCATCTTCATGCCTCTGTTAATCTCAGTGGTCTCCCCCTGATCAGCCTCAGAACTGTCCCAAGCATAGAAATCAAAGTCATCTTCTGTATCCAGGTTGTCCATAGAACTGTTTGTTGTCGCATTGAATAGATGTCTTTCTGGTGGGTTTTTGCTGGTCTCAGAGGTCATGGGGTCCTGGCGCTTGTGATAATCAGCAGAGGTTGTTGCGGTGTTAGGGCTGAGGTTTTGAGATGTGTGTTTAGAGGTTAAAGCCCCTTCACTCACATCTTTAGATGAAGATATTGAGTCAAATTCTGTATTGTTGAAAATGACCGGAGCTTTAAATGCAGATTGGGACTGGCCAAGATTGTTATCATTATGCATTGATGACTTGTGAGAAAGATCATGATAAGGGATCAGAGGGTTATGTTTTTGAGGTAGATTTCTCTTCTCAGAAGAGAGTATAAATTCTTGGCTTGCAATATCACGAGTGTCTGAAAGACCATAACTACTGGAGGGATTTTTGCTTGTCAGGTGGTTTTCCTCTGGAACAAAGCACAGTTCTGCTATTTTATTTTCTATTTGTGCAAAAGCAGACTTTGAATTATCATAACTTTTAGCAAACGATCCATCCAAAGACGATTTGCGCTCTTTGTCAGCAGAAAAGTTTTCTGAGATCAACATACTGTGGATGTCAACCCCTGAGTCAAACTGAGGTATAGAAGTATGTGTATCCACTGCATCTCCCTGAACCTCTAAACTGTCAATATTTCCTACACTTGGAAGATCCTTAGGGGAGGTTCTTCCGGCATCACAACTTGTAAGTGACATTCGATTTACCTGATCAAACTTAACATCTGAGATGTCTGCAGCGCTAATACGCCCTGTGTTCAGGTCCATGGGGTCGGGCTCAGAAATCTGGCTGTTTATTGTTCCTGTTCTCTCCCTTTTCTCGACTAGGTCACCATCACTCACTCTCTCTTTCTTTTTCTTTTTGTTCCTGGAGTTCCCAGACCCGCGCTTGCTTTTGACCCTAATGACCTCAAGTGATGTCCCGCAAGTATCCTCGTCACCTCCATCCCTCTGTGGTAGAATGTGTTCCACTCTCCGCATGCGATCTGGATCACCTGTGAATGTTTATGTGTGAGTGTGTAAGTGGTGAGGTTTGGGGTGGATCAAATTAGGATTCATTAATTTCATGAATTTACAATTTATACTTGGAAAACAAACAACAGATTCATATGATCCTCGCATATTTAAAAATAAATTCCCCAGCCAACGAAATTCATTATCCTACCACTAAACACTGAATTAAACAATGTATGGTGAAAACTTTCAAATTATGTATCTGTTAGATTTAAAGTGTCCACTGACTTTATAGCTATATTTCACCTCTTAAGCAATCACAATGTCTGAAATGCTCATAGGAACCACTTTAATATCAATACGGTGAATAAAAAAAGATACTTCTATCCTGATTACAAGGTGTTGTTCCCTCTGGGTGACACAAACATGTTGCAGTGAAGAGGACCTTATGGCATCTTTTGCACAGTCAGCTTCAATACCTAAAATGTTCAATTGCTGAAAATTTTCTAAATTGAAGAAATATGCTTCAAGACAATATTTGGTCACTCTCCTCTTTGAGTTGAACTTTCATACTAACAGAAGGATGACTGGGCCATCTATTTTAAAGTAGTGGCTAAGGAACTTCATTACAATTGGATCAGAACAAAGAGAAACAACAGCATGAATTCTTATTTCCAAAATCTGCACAAGATCAGCAATTGAGGATTGAGACAAGACAAAGCCTGAACTTAAGTTTAAGAGGATAAATCAAATATTTCGCAACCTAAGATTCACTCATACCTGCCTCCTCAGCCTGTGCAGAGTTGACACTTCATCAATTCATATTACCAAGTAAAAAAGCACCTCACCAGAAGATCCTACAGAAGTAACGGAAACTGTGTCCATTGCTTGACTCCCTCTTTGCCACTGACTTGACCTCTCTGTTGGGGTAATACTCCTCCTTTCTACATCATGGAGCGATGAGAAAGACGTAGACGATGGAATCTGGGACTCTTCTTCCCCAGTCAAGTCGGTACCTCCTCCCCCTGTGGGATAGCCAGAGTCAGAAGAGATTGTGCTGGCTCTCATGATGGTCTGTGGATGGGTCACAACCGTGTTGCTTGGGTTAACCCCTGCTTGGTTAGACTGGACATCAACGCTAGCCAGGCTGGAAGAGTCTGAGTCGCTAGGGACCTGCTGCGGGTTTCCACTGCTAGAGCTCAAAACAGATACCTGGGTATGAGAAGAGGAAGGAGGCTTTATTAACTGTTACAATACACCACTAGTATATCTCAAGAGTTTAAGAAATTTTCAGTAATTCTTTTTTTTTTCTACTCACAGAAAAGCATTAAAGAGAAGCAGGTGTCATTCATGTATGTTACTTAACTGTGGTAAGCAATAATTTCCGAGCCTCTACTTTTAGAAAGGTTTAAATTGGAAAGCCAATGAGATGGCGAAGGGAAAAAAAACTGTTGCAGATGCAAACCTCAGACACACTCCTGTTTTTCTCGAAAGACAAAGGGCCTGGCCCCACAGAGTCTTCCATCTCTGAGTCTGATCGACTACGAGGTGGATAGGCATTTAGGTCTAGGTAGGGCTGATCCTGGAAAAAAAAAAGAGGAAATGAATCAGCATCTGTTGATATCTCATGGTTCCATAGAGTGTGGCAAACACTATTCCTCTCTTTATTAAGTAACATTGATAGATTTTTTTATTAAAGAGTATTTGAAGTCGTAAACATCACCGTTGAGCATTGGTGCCAGTGAAATGCAGGCACTTTACAAATTAATTATTTTTACTATTTAATTCTCCTTATTTTACCATCATCATCACTTTTATTATTATTATTCTTCTTGGTAATAGTGTGTTTTACATATCTATACAAATATTAATAAGATTAAAAGCAGCATAACTAGAAAAGAAAGAGGAAAAGAAGCCACAGTTTAAAAAAGAAAAGTATGAACTTCGGTTTTGATTTTGATTTTATTTCTGT
Organism: Elysia crispata; assembly: GCA_033675545.1. Lineage (NCBI taxonomy): Eukaryota > Metazoa > Mollusca > Gastropoda > Plakobranchidae > Elysia > Elysia crispata. Next base: position 445,248 of record JAWDGP010000665.1, read on the forward strand.
ACTGTATGCCCTCCAAGCCAAGATACTGTTTTGCTTTCTATTCATTCCACTCATTGAAGAAAAACTAAAGTTTTTCAATAAACTTGTGCATTCCAATGTTGCTAGAAAAGTGAGTTAAGTTGTGGTTTGAGATTTGTCTTTGGAGAAAAATTGTTAATCTTTATTAAAAACTTTCATCTCTCAGAAAATCTTCATATTTTCCATCATTAAAACAAAAGAAAAATAGATAAAGAGTACATATATCTATGTGTTATTAATTTCCAGAAAAAAAATTTACACAGCAAATGTTCAATCTAAAAGAATTACAATTGTTATCTCAGTTACTTTAGTCATTCACACCACTACAAAAAGCTTTATTCAGGAGAGGGACATATCTTCATTAATTCAATTGACCTCACACAACTAGGAACATCTCTTTTCTTATAGTTGCCTACATTCTAGTTTGCAAATGTAAGCATTGTGGAAAGTCACATCGGCACTTAAATAAGTTTTGATTCATTTAAAACTCACAAAATCTAACTGGAAAATAACACATTCAAGTCCTGTTATCAGGGTTAGAAGAAGATTCAGCCTCTGGGAAAGATGAGATAAAAAAGAGTAAAAAAATGTCAATTTAAATTATACAATGAACTTGTTAACAGATGTTATTAATTAGCTAAAATGGAAATATAACGTGGATATAAAAACTGGCTTTATCCCATCACATATTTCACTAATTGACTGACAAATGTTAAAAGTGAAGCTGTATGTTGAAAATGTTGGCATACTTGCGTTATTTCCATTGACCATAACAGATTTTTATCAATTTTTCTTTTTCCTGTGTGAGGATATAAATTACCATATTTGTAAATGTTAACCTACAACCACCATCTGCAAGTCAAGTGCGAATATATAGAAAACGATGATAGCATGTGAAAGAACTTCTGATATTAAACAGCCAATTTATCAAGTTCACTTTAATGATCCAACCAGATCACAAAAACCAATGCTGATCATAATGTCAGACATTTGTTTTACTCTAAAAACCAATATTATGTTACTAAACCTACGTCGTGATCTAGAAGCAGAGCTTCTTTAGCATAATACTTCTTGACCAGCTTCTTGTTCTCATCTAATAGGCGAAGGTAACTCTCCAGAAGACCCTCGTTCAGAGAAGCATAGAGCCAAGCTCTGCCTGCAGAAACATCAAAATATTAAATATGTGAAAAATTTAGACTTCTTTCCTATTACAAAATGAAAGAGAGTTTAACATTGATCTGTCTGTATCATGAATAACATCATATACTAGTCCTCAAAGTTTCTTTTATTTTCTTCAATAAAGTAAAATGTTTGCAAAATTAATATCAAGATTTATTGAAGAAAATTGGAAGAGGACAATTGCGACGATTAAAATATTAATTTGAGTCTGTACTCAAACTTCCAAAAAAAAAACACAAGCTAACAACTACAAAGCTTAACCTTTCTCACTTGACCGTGGCTTTATTACCACAGCCATGCAGCACTACACGAGACTTGGCTGTAGGCATTTTGACCACATGGGGCAACCCCCTGCTGACCTGCGATAGTACTGGTTTTTACCACAGCCCTGTAAACCTTCAATGAATGTAGGTTTTCGAGAGAAATGCGTGTATAAGTCATTGATTGGTTATTCCTAAAATATTAAACAACGAGCTTTCAGCAGTTTGGAACACCTCCATCAAGGCTAGACCAAGTTATAATGAAGCAAAGAGGTGGCTGGGTGGGCGCGGCTATCTCAGCAATGTGTTGAGTGAGAGAAGCCGAAGGGTTATCCTGGTACCATGAAACCTGGATGCTGGCCGTTATAGTGCTTGAGAAAGTTTGTGACGGTATGGTATCTGTGCATAAGAAAGTGACTAGTCTGTAACAGAACTACACATAGATTTCATAAGCAACTGGGAAGAGAGGTGATGAGTGAAGGGGCGTAGTTGCTTATTACTGCTAGTCCAAGTCCCGGCCTGTTATTACTGACCATCGCTGCTTGTGATATTGTTACTGTAGTTTTAGTGATGGATGCTTCATGTGTTGTCTTCGTGTTAGTATGTATGTAGGTGTGTGCATTAGTTTCTTCTGTTATGTCAGCAGACATCAAATTTTATGTCTCCCAAGTTGCCTAGGTCTTCAGTGCCAGTGGAATATGATGCTACTGCTGTGAGCATCTGTTATTCTTCTCTTGCTGAGCACTGCTGTTTGTAGTTGTTCAAACTTAGTTTATATTCTGTTAACAATATACTGAGCTGTGGAGGTTCTGAATCTTGAAGATCAAGATACTCTCCACCATCTTGCTGAGGGGAGCAGCTTGCCTGAAATATTCATCTCCGAATTTCAACAAGAGAATGGTGACTTGGACATCGAGGAGGTTGAGGTTGAATTTGTGCCAACTCGTAGCCGATATGTTCAGCCTGCACTTTGTCAGCCACTAGAAATCAATGAGATTGATGATGAGCTGCTGATGTACCAGCCTCAACTTCGTGGAGAGAGGGAACAACTGCCCCCGACCAACTTCAGTTCACCGGAACTAGTGGGCTGCGAGTGGAAATGAGCGACACAAATCTGCTAGATTTCCTACAACTAATGGTGGATGACGAGATGTTGGAAAATACTGCTCGAGAGACAAATAGATATGCCACCCATGCGCTCAAGAACAGTTGATCCCTAAATCTCGATTTCGCCACTGGGTCCAGGGTTACAGTTCCTAAGATGTGTGCCTTCCTCGGTCTCATAATTGGCATGGGTGTCATCGTCATTGAAAACTTTGAAGAGTACTCAGTCACTACTGGTCCATCGATGAGATTTACAAGCTGCCTTTCTTCAGGTCCATGATGGTGAAGGACAGATTCTGTCTGATCCTGCCCTTTTGTCATCTTGGAAACAATGAGGAGCAACCATCACAAGATAGCCTAACTCATGATCCAATTTTTAAACTGATACCTTTTGTTGACAAGCTTGTCACAAATTTTCAAAACACTTTTCACCCTGGAAAAACTATTGCCATCGATGAGGCAATGGTAGCCTGGCGAAGTCCCGCGTCATTTCGGATTTATAACCCAGATAAGCCATACAAATTTGGGATCAAGGTATTGGAACTGTGTGAGCGTTACAGCCTACTGCTGCAACCTGGAGTTTTGCACTGCAGAAGAGAGGTGTTGTTGCATGGAGTCACATTCAATGTCGTCACTCGACTTATCTCCCCATAATGGGTTGTGGAAGGACTTTGTATGTCGACAACTTCTATAAAAGTCCTGATCTGTTTGGTTACCTGAAGGAGAACCACACCCTTGCTTGTGGGACAATGCAGAAAAAATGAACCACCCAAAGAAAGGCTTCCTAAACTGAAAAAGGGTGACCATACTGTCACAACTCTCACCAATGGAACTCTGAATTACATCCTGTTCATGGACAAGAAAGAAGTGCGAGTCCTCACCACCGCCCATGCAGCCAACGTGATAGAGACAGGCAAGAACAAAAGAACCTATCGTCAAATTTGGAGCAGTACATCAGTACAATCAACTTATGGGTGCTGTTGACAGAAGCGATCAAATGGTCAGCTACAATGCCTTCAAATGATGAACACTGAAGTGGTGGAAAAAGGCATTTTTTCATTTGTTCATGCTTGGTGTTCTGAAAGCCTCCTTGGTTCACAAAGTCAACGCAGTAAAGAAACTGACGAACCAAATATTTCGCCGTGACCTTGCTAAGCAGTTGGTACAACTCGTTCTTATCGTTCCAAGTCCAAGACCACTTCTAGCTGTTGGACAGTCATCCCTTTTTTAGGGATGACGGCTCGTCACTTTGCAAAGAAAATCGAACCGAAGCCTGGAACCAAAAAATAAAAACCACAGAGAGGGTGTGCCGTCTGCTCAGAGCCGAAGAAAAGGAAGTTTTAACGACATGAATGCCGCTCTGTGACGCTGGTCTTCATGTTGACCCCTGCTTTGAAATCTATCACTCAATTAAAGATTTCAAGCGAGCCTTCAAACGAAAACATCAAAATGAATAAGCACGAGCCTGCCACTATAGTAACCTGATGTCATTCACGACCACACTGCTGCTTCGCACAGGAAAACCAAACGGTCCTTTTCAGGACCTCTTTTTCTTTCTCTTCTTCTCTACCTCTCTAATGGGACAAGGCAGTCCCAAGCTTGCGACCTGGAATTCCAGGGACTCAGAGAGGGGAAAGGTACTTTTTCTGTCTTTGTTTCTTTCTTGTCTTGCATTTTTCTTTTTAAATCAACTCCGGCTTTTTTATTTCATTGGCCTATTCACTTTTGATTTTCTTCTCTACTTTTCTAATGAGCAGGGCTCTCAATTTGCTACCTGAAACAGAGGCTAGACTCAGACATCGAGGAGAAATGTTTTCTTTCCCCCCCAATTTTTTTTTCTCAATAAAATTATGAGCACATTCTGTTCAGTTAAACTGCAACCTATGCTCTAAATTAGATAATTGTAAATTTGTTCAACTGATGTGCAAATCTGAGAAGTATGTGGGGTGTGATATTTGTAGATCTAAATCTTATTTGAGGGGCATAAACTTTACAGATCTAGTTCAAGATAAAATCTAGCTGCACTAAACCTGAAGTGAATTCTTATCTATTGATAATTAATTCCCTTGAAGGCTTCTTATATAACAAAAACTCGATATAAATAATCACAGCCATTTGCTAAGGGTTCAGGGATTTACAATATATATAGTTTATTGGGTCTTTTTTCAGTAAAAAAGCCGCTGTCGGCTTTTTTTTATCACACTCACAGTGCTCTCACAAAGCAAGACAACTCAGCCAGCTGCACTGTTTACAACTCGCCTGGGCAATAGCACACTAGCATGACCTACTTCCTGGTCACGCTGTCCACTGGACCGGAGCTAATGAAATATTTAGATCGTATGAAGACAAAAGGACATAGAATTTGGGCTCTGACACTGAAACATGCAATCCTTTGAGAGTTAAAATAAACTCCTAGGAAACACATGCTCTCTCATGCCCTAAGCACTTCAGATATCCATTAATTGGTTCCTTCTTCATATCTTATTTTAACTCTTTATACCATAAATTTATCATTCAAAGCACTTTTATTGTGTTAGAAACAATGCTAAACCAAAAAAATGAAATTTCAACTGAGCAAACTAGATTTTGATAAGTAGACTACACAGTGAGGAAAAAATAGTCATCCCTAAAGATTCCAATTTCAAAAGATCTTGCTTTTATTAAATGAGATGGGAAAAAAAAGCATACAAACAAGGTACACCTCTACCGACACAAAGTTTACAAATGTTAGATGGCTAACCTCGGCCGAGATCAGTTGTTACATTAATCAGCATCTCAATCTCCTTGATCATGCCCTTGTGGGAGAGCTGCTTCACCACTGGCCAGTATCCATGGCTCACATTCTTCAGCCTGAACTCAATAGAGGCAGAGGACATGTGCTCTTGTTCATTTGTAAAGTCACCAATTGTTAAGTATCAAATCTTAAAAACCACTTTAATATGATGTATAACTTTTTTTAGCAAGGCCAAAACGTAAGCTTGAGAAAATAAAGCTTAGAATCTGGACATAAAATGTAATTTCCTTATTTCCTTAATTCTTTATTTAATCATCTATTGGTTTCAGGCTTAGGCGTTTAAATTCAAAAAAAAAAAAAGAAAAGAAAAGGTTTTATTAAAAAAATCCTGCACATTTAAAAGATTTAACTCTTTGGAGGGCACGAAAAGGGAGCTTAAATGTAGAGCCCAAAATTTTTTGTAGGCAAACAAGTATAAACTTAACTCACTAATAAAAATATGACTACAAAGGGGTTATAAAAATATATACTTTATGATTTTTTATTCCCTAAAGTCTATAGATCATTAGGACTAGATTATAACTATTTAAGACAAATTCCTGACATTTACCCGTGAAGAAAGGCGTGGTCCAAGTTTTCACAGAGCTTGTGACAAGGTTTGTCTATATTTCCTAAAGTAAAACCAGCATCATTTCTATGACCATCGGTCCCTGGTGCCTTGTAGAAATGATGACTTTGTATCTTGAGAAAGAATTATTTTATTGTGAATTGTGATACAAAGAGCAAGTATGAAACTTCATTGTGTATAACCCTTCTAAGCTCTGCAGACTGTTTCTCATTCAAATAAGAGACATAGAAAATACAGTGGCCTCCTAGATCTTTAAAACTGTTTCAGGATTATTGCACTTGACTTGAAACTTTCACTCCTAAAGTTAACATGGAAATGAACATGAAGAAGGAACTGTTTCACATATTTTAGGTTGCTGCTTTTAGGAAACAGCCAAATTAACTCACAAAAAAAAATGCAATGTAAAATCTTAAAGCCTTTCACAAAGTAAACCTCTAGAGTTTACAGTAATTATTCGCTGCCCACAAACTTTGATTGAAGGAATAAAAGCTTCAAAAATGATACTATATGATGGGGTTTAAACTTTCATAAAAGTGAATTGATCCAAATTTTACCATGATGGAAAAATTTTAAAATTTAAAGACATACTGCCTCAGGGCATCGTTTGAAAGTACAATTCATTCAATATCAGAAGAAACATAATTTTAAAGACCCCACCAAAGTTCCTGTGAAAAGCCATTCTGGCTTCAAGACGTTTAGTCTTGAAACATGGTTTAGTAATATTCTGTTGAGGTATTTGTCAGCAATTCAGAAATCTAGGTCTATCTGAAGTTACTATTCATAAGGTCATTCACTCATTGTTTACAAGGCTGGGCACAAATAAACTTACAGTCTTTACCTGGTTTTTACATACAAGAAATTCCAAAAATGAAAGACAACTATAGTCTACTTTTCTGAGCCTCTAACTCATGCTTATTTGCATTGAGAGCAAATACAACTGGTCAAATAAAAGATACCGAAGAATCCAATCATCAAACTACTTTTTCTTGACAAAAAATTGTATGGGGTATGCTTCTCTAATATATTCTCTTCATTTTTCTTAATGAATACATCAAAAGAAAAGAGAAGACAACAGTGAATGTAACTGTGAAAGATAAGCTGTAATTATTGAGCTGTGGTGTTATATGATCAATTCGCTACCTCATAATCATGGATTACTCGCTCGGAAATTCAGAAACTAAAAGGCTATGGACTGGGTTGTTGTGTTTTTTTGCCTAATTTATCAAAATAAGATACATAAATAAAAATGAACATACCGATTTAATCGCCTTTGATATATTGTCAATGATTTTGTCCTTTAGTCGCATCCTTTCCTCTGGACGAGCCATGTTTGTCAAAAATTGTCAAATCAAGGGATTTGATTTGACAATTTTAATGACAGTCTGTCAAATGCGAATAGTGGTAGACTCATGTCATGTAGAACCTGTCATTGAAAACCATCATTGAATAACACCCAGGTGGTGGCTGAATAGTTCTTTCCATGGCACTAAACCTTAATAGAGTGACAACAGGAAGCACATTGACTTCAAGTAGACTACATATGCCAGGTTTTAGTTTGTTGATGCTCAAGAACAGTACTGCAGAAATCTAGAAAAACATCATATATTATCTTCTGACAAAAACACATTTCAATAGCTGTTGTCAATTGAAAAAAAAATTAAGAGAATAAAGAAAAGGTGAAACCAATCTACCTAAATAAATGTAAAGAGAGGCAAACTGGACCAATCTGTAAAATGACTATGAGTGGGATATTAAATCCCGATATATCTGATGCTGATTAAACCCTGTTAAAAATATAAATATATATATATAATTAAAAAAAAAAGACTTTTCCATTTACTAGAACAACATGGCATTGAATTATTTTACAAACTAATCTAATTCCAAGTTTAGTTAAATATGTCGGCAAATCCAAACTGTATATATTGATTTTATCTCACTGAAGGCTAGATTTTCCCGATTAATTAAAAAAAAAATGAGAAATAATTGATAGGCCTACCAGAACAAACCTCCCGCCTTATGGATAGTAATTTTGTTGATTTAAAATGCAACTCTACGTTATGTACAGTACTTTCGCTATGGTCATTTTAACATTTGGAGTTCTGCCAAACTGTGTCAAACAGAGAAACTTGATTACAATAAAACATAAAGCCAGCAGCAAGTAAACTTAGGCAACAATAGCAATGCCAGCACAATCAGAAATAGGTTTTCAATTAATAACAATTCCTGATGGATAAATACTCAAGGCAAAATTTAAAGTCTCTGTTCATGAGATTTGAAACTAGTTTTATGAAATATCTAGAGTTCATAATTTAAACTTATTGGAATTTCACAAAAGTACTGCAAGTCCCATAAGTTTTAACATATGCACTGTACATTATATGCCGCCATGATCTGCCAGATTTGACAGACTGGACTAACTTTTAATGTACATAGATTTCCTATCAGTATCATATGTCAGCCTCAAAATCATGTCTCTTTTCTTCACTTCCCATTTTTTAAAATCATTTTGGAACAATATCTTACACAACACAAATGAACATCTGATCCCAAGACAGTAGCACAATTTAAGTCAGTTCTGTAACCCCTGAAGCAAAGAGCAGTAGATAGAGATTTATCTATAGATATAAATGACTTCAGATGTTTTGAATTAGGCCTATAATGCAATATTGTTGATTAGCTCTTTATCTCTGGATATAAAATAATTTAAAAAAGAAAAAAAAAAGCTCAGACTTAGATTCGAGACTCAAACTCAAAGTTTCCTATTACAACTTCAGTTATCCAGATCTAGAATAGATAAATTTCCAATCTAGATCCCAACGTATGGGCTTGGTTGTCACATGACTTAGAGAATTGAACTCGACAGAAATACAGTACAAACTTTAGAATTGTATGTATACCTACAACCGTTCTACTTAGACCATGTGTGTCATTGAAAGTAAAGGAGAAAATGCCTTAAATTCTTAATCGATACTTTGCGGCTTACGGCTTCAGAACACCAGATCTAATGATTTAAATCTAGGGTTGAATCACGAACAAAGATTAGGCATCACACATGATGTAAGCTATGAACAACAAAAGTAACCTGATTTTATGTGCAAAAATATGAGAGTTACCTCGCTTGCAGCTCTTTGTAGTTTCTTTTTGTTGTTGTTTTTTTTTTTCTTTTTTTTTTTGTTTTGTTTTGTAAGTTCAAATCAATTATTAGGACTTAGAAAGAATAATGTATATCCCTGTTTCAATAAAAATAAAAACAAAAAATTGTGAGATATATTTGATTTCTATTTTAAGAATCGAAGTGAAGTAATTACCAAATGCCATTGAAGCAGCATAGGCCTATTATATTGTATAGGCTAAAGGTCAAATGGTATAGATAACTACATTGTTGCTATAAGATAAAGAAATATTTTTACAGCACATGATCATTGTCTCTCGAGTCCATAATTTTGGTAATGTTAAGCATAGAGGTGAGATGCTTTAGAGAAGGTTAACTAGTATTGGTCTATTGTTGTCTCTCCATATTGTACCGGTACATATGTATGTATGTATGTGTGTATGTATGTATGTATGTATGTATGTATGTATGTATGTATGTATGTATGCCGTTGTTTTTGTTTTTTAATTCATTTTGTGTTTGTGATAGAGAATGAGAGAGAGAGAGAGAGAGAGAGAAAGAGATAGAGAAGGGGGGGGGGGGGCGAAAATAAAGAAAACAAAGAGGAAAAGAGAGTATACGGAATGCAAGGTGATAAGGTGAAACATGAGTACCAATTGTGTATGGGTGAAAAGGGGGTGGGGAGGGGGGGGAGGGATTGGAATGAAATTTAAAAAAAAAGGGGCAAAATGGGAGTGGAGAGAAACAGGAAGAGAGTAAGGGAGAGAGAGAGAGTGACAGGTAGATAGATAGATAGATTGAAAGAGAGAGAGAGAGAGAGAGAGAGAGAGAGAGAGAGAGAGAGAGAGAGAGAGAGAGAGAGAGAGAGAGAGAGAGAGAGATCTTGACACTTACGGTTAGATAGACAGCAAACAGATAGACAGAGGACTTCTACCTGTGGGTTTCTATACCATTGTCAATATGCCAACAAAAAGCACCTTCCCTTTTGCAGACAGTCGGTGATATAGCCTAGACCAGACTATAGACAGGTCGTATGTTAATTTGTTGTATTATTCTGAACCAACTGAAGGCACGCGGTGTGTAGACTGCACAGGAAAAATTTTTTGAGCTTAGGCGATCAAGTGTCATTTAAAAAACCTGGCGAGTGCAATATGACCCATGGAGACTAGCTTAGGCGACTCGATTACATCTTTTTTCTGTGTTTGAGCATCTCTGTATACCTCTTCGGCAAGTTCTGCCTAAAAACTCAAGTAAATCGGAACCGTTTTCTTTCGTTAACTGAATTTAGTAATAGACATTCAGATTTTCTAGTCCCAAAGAATTAGATGTAGACTATAGTTGAAATAGTAAAGACAGATATTGTATTCTGCACCGTACAGAGCAATCCTCTTTAGTGACAGTGAATGGATTTACGTGTTTTCTGCTGTTAAAAAAGAATCAAATGGCAAATACTTGCTTACATTTTTCAATCCTGTTTTGTTCTGCAGGTTGTTGTTGTTGTTGTTGTTGTTGTTGTTGTTGTTGTTGTCGTCGACGATGATGATGTTGCTGTTGCTCTTCTTCTTCTTCTTCTTCTTCTTCTTCTTCTTCTTCTTCTTCTTCTTCTTCTTCTTCTTCACGTTCGTTTCATTGTTTTTATTATTATTATTATTATTATTATTATTATTATTATTATTATTATTATTATTATTATTATTATTATTATTATTATTATTATTATTATTATTATTATTATTATTATTATCATGATCAATATTGCAGTTGTTGTTGTTATTATTATTTTTCTTGTTATTGTTGGTAGTGTTCTTGTTGTTGTTGTAGTTGTCGTTATTGCTGTTGTCGTTGTAGTTTTTGTAGTTGCTGATGTTGTATGTATTATTGACATTGTTGGTCCCACAGCGTATGTTAGTAATCTTTACACATTTTTTATTATTTTTCTTTTGCAATCCATCGTTGTTCTTGAGGTTGTTAATGTTATTGACGTTCTTTTTTCTAATTAGATTTAACGAATTGTTTTACTAACCCAAATCCATCATGACAGGTGATCTCCGATATCTAATATCCGTATTAGCTGCTGATCTATCTAGTTTCAATATCAATGTTTATTAATCCAGAAACTAATCCCACTTAAAGGTTGATCAAAAGAAGGATAACCGGACATCACGAAAAGTTAAAGTGGTGTTTTCCAATGCCATTTTTTTTTTTTTTAGTGTTATGTGATAACTAACTGATTGTCTTTAAGTACAAAGTTCTAACTCATCTCTCAAATTCGGTCCCCGTCAGGCTTTGAAGCTCCTGTTAGGCTAAGTGAAAATTGGCAAGATTTTTTTTTGTTCTTTATCTTTTTAATTTTTAAAAATCATAAATAAATTATACCAATTCAACCCACTTAAAACAAATCAAATTTTGCTGTCTATTCCAACTTCTTTCGGGTAATCTGTAATGTTACAGGAATTTTCGCTTTGTTAAAGTTTGTAGAGGTCGTTCGATCTGAAGGATCTATTGTCTGCAGAAAATCTGCATATTTTAATACTTATTCGGTTTTAATAGTATATATTCCACAGTGTTATGCTGTCACAAGCATAGCAAGAGGGTGGTTCCTCCCAATTGTGCAGAAAAAAAAAAAGAAAAGGTTTTCAGTCTCAAGACATGAGCATATGCACGTTTTGTGATTTTCTTAACTATGCGTTTCAATATCTCAATATGCTGTGAATATCGTTGGAGAGATTTGGCAGGCAAGCCAAGATATGCTACTGAAAGGGTAGCATTCCGCACAGGTAAAAGAGAATCAACGTAAGAGAGAATCTAGATCTAAATAATGGCTTACACAGTCTAGCATTGAGAGTAGAACTTGCTCACAACCAGTTCACAGAGCGACCTACAGGCCTACCCGCTCACTGCCTTCATAGCAGTCTACGTGTAGCTCTAGACCTTGCACTTTTGCGTTGATATTAAACTGCTCTGTTCCAACTTATCATTAACAACAGCCTGAACAATATAGAGTGACAAAACCAAACTTTGTAATAACTTTTCAGTTGTCATCGTCGGAATCAATTGGCCCTCATGTGTAAACTTCAGTGCTATTTTTTACAAGCAGAAAGTGAGAGAATCATTCAATAGCGCTAGGCTTACTAGATCTAGTATTTCTAGGCCCTTCTAATTTCATTGAAAGTAAACTTGAATTGAGTTTTTCTCTGCTTCCAGAAAGAGAACTTTCACCTCTGGAACTTTAGCGAGACAGAGCTCTCTGTGGATTGCACGCGAGACCCCAGTGTCCTATTGGTATGTAAGGCAGTTCTTTTCTATCAAATTAGAATTTCATTGCATCATCTTAAAAAAAAAACAGTCTCTCTCTCGCGCTCTCTCTCTCTCTCTCTCTCTCTCTCTCTCTCTCTCTCTCTCTCTCTCTCTCTCTCTCTCTCTCTCTCTCTCTCTCTCTCTCTCTCTCTCTCTCTCTCCCTTTACAGTATATGATTCGAATATATACACATTTCACCTCCCATTTGGGAATACGGAAAAAAAAGAAACAAAAACAAAACAAAACAAAAGACTACTAGTATTGAACACAAAGTTTTTTTTTTTCAATCTCTGAACAGAGAATCTCTGTTTGAATGTTTGATCCGTTCTAATGAGGTAGGTAGGCCCCCATATAGCCTACATGACTGTAATCATTGCAGGATTGGTTTCGCTTTTTGTTTTGTTTTGTATTTTTTGGATCCACCAAAGTTAGAGCTACACAAAATTTCCATTCTAGACAAATAAGCTACTAGTAAGGCATGAGGCTACTTTGCGGGAAAATCTTGTAATAAAGAAAATCAGTCCCGCTGCGTATAATCTTGGACCTTCTTAGTCAAGGAAATCCATAGTGCTACCTGGTGAGGTACACATGTGAGGGGAAATGTATGGGTTAAGTCGATCTAACATCACAGCAACTTCTACCCACCTGGTTTTGCTTAGCTTCGGTGGGAGATGGAAAGTACATGTAGCCTCCGTGAAATGTTCCCAGTGGATTTAGAGAGGGACAGTTATAATTATATATAGAGTCCACAAAGATTCCTTCTATTTAACTTCGGTTTGTAGAATCAAAGAGTGTATTTCGTGCATAAAACTCATAAATCTAAACCATATCTTCCAGCAAGATCATTTAGATAGCCTGATTTTATAAATACTTGTAGATTGTCTACAATAGCCAGTAGAATGATAGGAAATGTTAAGCGAGCAGGGCAACCCTGGAACCTGACATCAGGAAAGATGAAATGCAAAACGAACCCATATGCTTGGGATGTAGTTTATTACTGTAGCAGTCAGAAATGGTGGACCATACAAGCCAGGATTAACGGCCCTAGTGCCCTGATAAATTCATCACAAAAGATTGTGAAGAAAATATTATTATTTTGAAGATTGTATCGCCTAGATTCTTTGTTTGTTTCTAACAATGGAGGATTATACTGTTTTAACCCTGTGGTGAGCCGTTGAGTGTATATTAAAACATAGATAAGAAAATGTGATGAATTATAGAACTGCTGTTTTATGGAGATGGCACCAAGATGTAAAGACGTCAGCTAATATGAAGAAAACCTCAGACCACATTCTGATAGTGTTTCAAAAAGCTTAGAAGTTACGTTCATTCTCCCCATCCGGGTTGAGGTCAATGGGTGAAGATAACTATTGTTGTTACGGGTACATTAGCATCCAAGGCAAGCAGTGATATTGCAGTGCTAATATAATACGGAACAATTTATTAATGGAGCTTGGTGGAGGTGATAATGGTGTCGTTTGTGTTTCTGTGTCGTAGTAAACAAAGATCGGTGAGGTGTAGAATGAAAGGGGTGGAGAGAAAGTTGAAGACTTGAGAGGAGAGAGGGTGGAGCAACAGATTGAGCGTGCGTACGCGTGCGAGAGAGAGAGAGAGAGAGAGAGAGAGAGAGAGAGAGAGAGAGAGAGAGAGAGAGAGAGAGAGAGAGAGAGAGAGAGAGAGAGAGAGAGAGAGAGAGAGAGAGACAGACAGACAGACAGACAGAGGCAGAGGCAGAGGCAGAGAGACAAAGGAGATAGAGAGGGGGAAGGATCAAGGCAGTCAAGTAATAAGTAGAGAAAACGATAAAAAAGAAAAGCAGAAAGGCAGAAAATAAGAGAGCGAGATAAAATGAGTTGGAGAAAGACAGAGAGTAGAAAGAGAGAGAGAGAGAGAGAGAGAGAGAGAGAGAGAGAGAGAGAGAGAGAGAGAGAGAGAGAGAGAGAAGGAGAGCTAGAGAGAAAGAGAGAGAGTGTGTATGAGAGCGTGGGGGGGGGGGGGTGGGGGGGCAGAATAAATGCAAGTTTTGAGCAACTAACCCCATAATAAATACACACATATTCACCCATAAATACATACACCTCCACACCATTCTTCTAGTTTGAACACTCTCTACATCTTTTCTTTCCATACTTATGTGTAACGGCACACAAAGACACCATCAACATTCTTCTTTCTCCACCCCACCCCTCTCTCTCTCTCTCTCTCTCTCTCTAAAATTATAACACAAACAGACGCTCTCTTAGATTCTTACACTTTCAAATAGTTACAGGAATACTTTCCCTTATACCCTCTCTATAAAATTATAACACAAACAGACGCTCTCTTAGATTCTTACACTTTCAAATAGTTACAGGAATACTTTCCCTTATACCCTCTCTCTAAAATTATAACACAAACGGACGCTCTCTTAGATTCTTACACTTTCAAATAGTTACAGGAATACTTTCCCTTATATCCTCTCTATAAAATTATAACACAAACGCACTGTTTCCGTCATTTTAGCACAAACATACTCTTTCTAAGTATATAATTCTACAAAATTAATAAACTCTTTGTAAGATTATAAGACACACACACACACACACACACACACACACACACACCGTAACTCTCTCTAATTGTAGAACAAGAAAACGCTTTCGCTAACATTAAAGGAACATAATTATTGTCTTTAACATTTAGCGAACGCGAACACACACTCTCTCTCTCTCCCTCTCTCTCTCTCTCTCTCTCTCTCTCTCTCTCTCTCTCTCTCTCTCTTCCATTAAGTGTAAAAAATGAAAATAATCTTTCCAAATTACTACACAAACATCGGCCTTTAACAGTATTATACGGTTAAACTCCATCAAACATTACTATACAAACACAATTATTCCTCTAACATTAATTTTCACTCGAATATACGTCCAACATAATTATACGATTACTCTCTCTAACTTTATTATATTAACACATTCTCTCAAGCATTACTAAAAGAACACACACTCTCTCTGTCTAGAACACAAACATACCTCTTGTAAAGTTACTACTCGTACTCACTCTCTTTAAAATTTTACACTAAAATAATTCTCTAACTTTAATTTACGACCACACTGAAGAACATAGCCATTCTCTCTGTAAATGACTACACACTCCTCCACATAATTACACCCTCATACTCTCTAACTTTAATACACGACTACCATCTCTCGACCAGTTGTGCTTGCGGTTAGCGGTAAGAAGTAAATGTATCAACTTTGTACTGTTTTTTCACAAATCCCAATTAACACAAACTACTGCTTGTGCCTTCAGAATTGTGGAATTGTGTTGCTTGCTGGGAGATGCTTTGGATAAACATACTTTGGGTTCATCAAAACTTTCTAATAACATTTAATTTGTGAACACGACTACCATCTCTCGACCAGTTGTGCTTGCGGTTAGCGGTAAGAAGTAAATGTATCAACTTTGTACTGTTTTTCCCAAACCCCAATTAACACAAATTACTGCTAGTGTCGTCAGAATTGTGGAATTGTGTTGCTTGCTGGGAGATGCTTTGGATAAACATACTTTAACTCTAATACCATTTAATCTGCCAACACATTCTCCCTAATGTTAGTGCACAGACAAGCTTTCTCTAATTCTTTTGCTCTATCACTTGCATGAGAAATTAATGTTTTGTTTTGTTTTTTGTTTTGTTTTTTTATTCTACATTTCAGATCTTTCCATTAAGATTGCAATTTATCCAGGGAGGCTTATTGAAATTTTACATTAGCTGCTAACTTTACTTTTTCAGATACTTCTCGGTCATTTTCACTAAAAGCCTTAACCTAACCGCTACTGAGCACTATATAAAATTCTAGCTGCTCTTATAATTTTTAGTTATAATGTAATCAGTGATCTGCTTCCTCTAGATCTACATTTCTACTACTACTACTACTACTACTACTACTACTACTACTACTACTACTACTACTACTACTACTACTACTACTACTACTACTACTACTACTACTACTATTACTACTACTACTACTACTACTACTACTACTACTACTACTACTACTACTACTACTACTACTACTACTACTACTACTACTACTACTACTACTACTACTACTACTACTACTACTACTACTACTACTACTACTACTACTACTACTACTACTACTACTACTACTACTACTACTACTACTACTACTACTACTACTACTACTACTACTACTACCTCTACAACTACTACTACTACCACTGCTGTTGCTGCTTCTATTACTATTATGACGGTGAATTATTTTGTAAAACTGCAACGCTACACTTACCATTCCTGCAATGACCAAATTTACTGCTACTTCTTCTAGTATCAACAAGTACTTCAACAAATCTCTGAAAATCTTTTCCAGCGTGGCCCCTGAAAACTCTGTTCCAGCATGGGGACGGAAGGAGAGGGTAAAGCTCCCACAGTCTATATCGAGACTTTACTCGTAGTCAGGCCTATCAAGGTAGGGACTTGGTAGTGTTTTTTTTATTTTTTGTTTGTTTGTTTGTTGTTGTTTTTTGGTTGAAATAACTAAAAATAGCTGCAATGTAGGAAGAATCGTTTCAGGTAAAGATGATGATAGTTATGATAGCTTGAAGTATGATGAAAGCAGGCATCAGTAACTGTTCATTTTTTGTAAAGTCTCTTGGTACCGGTTTCCATGTTTTGTTCCTCCTGTTATACGTCACGGATTGTTAATATTTGTTCATCTCTATCCTTTTGTGTGTCAAGTTTTTTTACGCCCCTGACCTCTTCTCTCTCTCTCTCTCTCTCTCTCTCTCTCTCTCTCTCTCTCTCTCTCTCTCTCTCTCTCTCTCTCTCTCTTTCTCTCTCTGTATGTCTGTCTGTCTGTCTCACTCTCTCTCATTCTCTCTCTCTCTCTCTCTCTCTCTCTCTCTCTCTCTCTCTCTCTCTCTCTCTCTCTCTCTCTCTCTCTTTCTCTCTCTGTATGTCTGTCTGTCTGCCTGTCTGTCTGTCTGTCTGTCTCACTCTCTCTCTCTCTATCTCTCTATCTCTCTCTCTCTCTCTCTCTCTCTCTCTCTCTCTCTCTCTCTCTCGCTCGCTCGCCTTCTTTCTCGTTTCCTTTTTACTTCCTTCTGTATGATCAATCACTGGTTTCTATATCCTGCTTCCATTAAGTTTTTATTCCGTGTCCTCTCATTCATTGTTACTGCTGCTTGAACCAGTAACTGTTATTCTTTTATCTCCTTTATGTCTAATTTCTTTCATTACCATTTGCCTCTATCTCATTCTGTGTTAATAACTTCGTTTTCTGTTACCTTTCTTTAGCTTCCCTAAATAACTTTGCTATTAAGGCCTACTTCTGTGTTTGCTCTGTTTTATCAGGTTGTCGGCCTGATGTGCGGCATCATTGCTGTACTGCTGCTCATGCTCTCAGTCGCTGCAACGTCATGGCTGCAAGCAGAGCGGACGAGAGAGGGATTATGGGAACGATGTGTTTACAATGTCACCAATTCGGATTTCCTGGATGAGTGCGAGCTTACCGACAACACTCGAGGTGATTGGCTGGAAGATCTATAAACATACCTAGTGGCTCCACCTATTGTGTTAACTCCTATTTTGTCCAACTTTCTTTAGACCAGAACTTCGGAGAGATGGTTGGGGCAAAACATTATTGTGTTTATTTCCAAACCTAATGCATCTACTTCTTTCTGCCCCAGTAACTTACCTGTACAGCTGTATAAAAAAGGAGGGCCTACGTGATCATTCTTAACTATTGTTATTATTGTTATTATTATCATCATCATCATCATCATCATCATCATCATTATTATTATTATTATTATTATTATTATTATTATTATTATTATTATTATTATTATTATTATTATTATTATTAACAGCAGCAGCGGTAGTAGTAGTAGTAGTAGTAGTAGTAGTAGTAGTAGTAGTAGTAGTAGTAGTAGTAGTAGTAGTAGTAGTAGTAGTAGTAGTAGTAGTAGTAGTAGTAGTAGTAGTAGTAGTAGTAGTAGTAGTAGTAGTAGTAGTAGTAGTAGTAGTAGTAGTAGTAGTAGTAGTAGTAGTAGTAGTAGTAGTAGTAGTAGTAGTAGTAGTAGTAGTAGCACCAGCAGCACCAGCAGCAGCAGCAGTAGTAGTAGTAGTAGTAGTAGTAGTAGTAGTAGTAGTAGTAGTAGTAGTAGTAGTAGTAGTAGTAGTAGTAGTAGTAGTAGTAGTAGTAGTAGTAGTAGTAGTAGTAGTAGTAGTAGTAGTAGTAGTAGTAGTAGTAGTAGTAGTATCATCATCATCATCATCATCATCATCATCATTATCATTATTATTATTATTATTATTATTATTATTATTATTATTATTATTATTATTATTATTATTATTATTATTATTATTATTATTATTATTATTATTATTATTATTATTATTATCGACGAGCATACAAACCATGATTTTCCGGACCACAGCAATTGTCAGTGCAATCTTTGCTTTAATCAAAGGATTGGAATTCTTTTATTTAAGGCAAGCATGATTACCCGTTCAATGAACAGGTTGCGAGGGACACAGCAGGCTTGGGAGGGGTGTGTGTAGGACTGTCATATAAACTTTGACTTAGCGTACTTTTTTATGATCTTTATAGGTAATCCAAGACGTGCTTTTGTGTTATTATCATTGTCTTATTTTGTTTCTTTTCATGTCTTTTTTTCCAGATCATGGTAAGTTTGTCAAGTGCTTTAACTGCTTTTGGCTTAATTTGGTTCTATGTTCTAGATAGTGTCACATGTAGATATCTAGGGGAATGATACAAGTTGAATGGATCAATTTTGTGGTGTGTTCGAATATAAGTTTTGTAGCGTGCTGCACTGATCACTCCAACGATTTAGAAGCTGTGCTTTTACGCGCTCTCTTAGCTGCGAAAAGTAGACGAAATTTCATTTTTCTCTTTTTTTTTTTTTTTTGCTTGTTATGTGTATTAAGTTGCTACTTGCTAATTGAGCGAACCCAAGGGGGGATTTTCCTATCATGATCGAGCGACCTGCAGATTCTAATTCTTTACAAGACCTTAAATAATATTGTTATAAGTTCTTTTTAATTACCACATGGTACCATTACTTTAAAGAATTGCTATTATATTGTTTTACCTGAAGTATTTTGGGGTCACCAATAAAATTTAAAAAAATACATTGTAAGAGGTCAAGGCCTTGTGTTTGTCAGTTTTCGAATTTAACCCTCCTAAATCTCTTGAAGGTCTCTAGATCAAACAACAAGCGGTGATGGTCACCTTCCTTCGTTAATAGGTTACAAGCTAAGTTGTGGGATATTGTAAATTTTTTTCTTTTCTTTTTATTTGGAATTTGACCTTCAAAGATTGCAATGTTCTGTTTGAGACATTTAGTAGCCAGTATGACTTAGTGTGCTTTGTTATTACGGTGTTGCTTTCTCATGCTTAGCAGCTTCTTTGGTTTTTTATTGCATCCATTCCTTTTAGAAATTATCGAGATGTTTTCATTTTCCTTTTATTTTTATCCCGCTTACGTTATTTTCGGCATAATTCTTGTCCTTAAAGATGGAGTTTTTATGACCTTTTAAACGATAGACCTAACATTTATGAAATGCATGCTTACGCTTTCTAAGTTTAGTATGCATCTATTCACACTGTCGTTAGTTTGTTTGAGTCTAAAACCTAGCATACAATATACCGGTATCTAAAATCTTTTAAAAACATTTTAATCTTTACTTTTGGACATGTGTGAAAAAAGAACAAGATAAATTTTTAAAATAATTTTAAAACAATCTTTTTGAATTTTAAACAGTGATAATAATACTAGATCTTATGACATACAATGCTGGTTAGGGCATTAAATGTACATTATACAACTTAAATATAGATGAAATAAGAACAAAGGCGAAATTGCTTAATATAGGTATGGTATGATTATTCCACTTCAAAATTTTATTATTCTTATCAAAGTTTTGTCGATTTTTATTCTTGGCAATATTGTCGTTATCAGTATCTACATCATCATCACCATCATCCCTCTCATAAAAATTATCATAATCGTTAGCACCACCATCATCCCTCTCATAAAAATTATCATAATCGTTAGCACCACCATCATCATCATCATCATCATTCTCATAAAAACCACCATGAGCATCATCTCATCATTCTTTCTCCTTTTTTTCCCATCAACAACATTATCATCCTTCTAGAGTGGGTGGTAGCTTGCCAAGCCCTGTGTTTGATGTCCCTCATCACGTGCATCGTCGCCATCATCATCACATCAGTGGCGTTGCGTAACACCAACTTCAAGATCAAGTACAAGCTATACTGGGCTGGCCTCATCGCCTTCCTCCTCGCTGGTAAAGTGTCAGGGTTGTTGGGAGAACATGATAGTGCACGAGACATAGAGAGGAGGAGGAGGTGGTGAAAGAAGAAGAAGAAGAAGAAGAAGAAGAAGAAGAAGAAGAAGAAGAAGAAGAAGAAGAAGAAGAAGAAGAAGAAGAAGAAGAAGAAGAAGAAGAAGAAGAAGAGTCCTTGAAAGAGAAAAACCTTAAAATACTCAGTGAATAACAGATATTCGGGAGCGAGAGAGAGAGAGAGAGAAGAGAAGAGAAGAGAGAGAGAGAGAGAGAGAGAGAGAGAGAGAGAGAGAGAGAGAGAGAGAGAGAGAGAGAGAGAGAGAGAGAGAGAGAAGCCAAAGTGAAAAGATATAAAAAGGCACTCAGATACACCAACTGATAAACTCCTTAAGGGACATACAGACACTTTGAAAACAGGTGGAAAGGAAAAAACTACATGTACTTTTCATTATTAACTTTAACCACCCCCTCCCCCCCCCCCATCCCCCCCCCTCTCTCTCTCTCTCTCTCTCTCTCTCTCTCTCACACACACACACACACACACACACACTTTTTTCCCTTTCAGTGTTATTTGAATTGCTGTCTCTGATCATCTTTCCTGTGAAATTCTTGGAGGAGATTTCAAGCAGAGACCAGACGTCATGGAGGTAACCGGCTCTTCTTGTGCTGATATATTCAGTGCACAATAGACAATGATCACAATTGACGTCGTAATTTAGGATGTATGCATAGTTATCGTGAATCATGTTAAAGGAGACTGTGGGCAAAACAAGTTGTTGTTCTTAGTTTGATTCTCTCTGCATGCTATGGGGAGTCCGTTCTTGGGAACTTAGTCAAGCTGATACGTCGCTAGTAATAATCAATTGATTTACTTTCCATTAATTTGTTATCAAATAATTTAACAGTTGTTTTACGTACTTACATTTCAAAATAGCGCCAAATGGGATACATGATGAATTGATATATTACATTCTATTTAGCGGAGTACTCATGCAAAATATATATTTGCTGCTCAGCTTGATTTAGTTGTTTTCATGGTTAGAATTAGGTTGAAAAGTTAAGACCGTCGTAATTATCTCGAAGCCCTTGTATCAGCATGGATAAAATTGTTCTATCGCTTAAATCCGTCTTGTCTCTGCTCTCCAGTTTTGGATGGGCGTACATTGTGGGCTGGGTTGGTGGCGTGGCCGAGTTTGCTGCTGGCTTGTTTTTGCTGCTGGACAAGGGAGCTGAGGAGATCATCTACCGGGAGAGAGTCCTGCACGAGGAGAACGGCATAGAGACCAGTGAGGATTTGTAGAGGTCAACAAGGGTCAAGGTCATAGGTCAAGATCGTCTTGTTAGACGTTGGTTTTCAAAGTCGTCCTCAGATGTTGCTTTTTATAATAAATGGAACCCCCACCTCCCACTCCCACCCCTTCTTTTCCTTGTATGAAAATAAATATCCAGTAGAACTAGAGGAAACTGCCCGATGATCATTTTGTGATTGTCCTGAGAACCTTGTCAAGAATTATGAGGAACACCCTTGCCTTAAACCGAATACCGGTACTAATATTGATTATTTGGCCTAGAATTTTAATCCTGTTGTTCAAATACATAGTGAAATGGTAAATGGTTAATGCAAAAAGGTATATTCGAACCCCCCCTTGTACTTCATCAGTGGTATATAAGAGTTTGTGCGGAACTCAAGTAAGAAAAGGTGCAATCTCAGAACTTGGGATAGAAGAAGATGATGGGGTTCAGGGAAAGGAGTTCTTATCTTGATACATCCATAAGGTATAAACTGATTGTTTTCCTGTCCAGCTTCGCGATGATTTGACTAATCCCTCTATGATGGGCAATGAGCTTATTTTCTTCCATAGTTTTAAGATTTCACCTTCTTTTTCTTCCCAGCTCTCTCGACAAAGGTCCAGAGAGCAGGAGAAATTGTGCATTTTCTCTCCTTTTTTATTTTTACAATTATTTCATATCTCTTCATGAGCACCATTCCTCCTTACAACATTTCCGTTTTTACTCCCACTTATAGTTTGCCCATTATTCATCTTTTTATCTTGAAAGAGAAATGCAATAATTTTCTTTTTCGTTCTGAGAAAGGAAAATAATCTTCTTAAGCCTTAAGATTGATTTTGTCAACTTTATTTGATGTGTCGTTCGCATTCTTAGTCAGTGTGTGAGAGCAATTTGGAAGAAGAAAGATGCAAATATAAAGAACATAAGTAAAGGCTAACCAAGAGAGAAACATAAAGTTTAACACATAGGCAGTACAGTAAGTAAATGAGTGATTGACATGAGAGAGAAAGAAAGCTGTGGGAATGAGAGAGATTTAGAGATAAAAGAATAATGGGAGGGACACAGAAAGCCAGTTTCAGTGACAGAGAAAGAGAAATTGACAATGAGACAAGTACCAAGAAAGAGAGAGAGAGAGAGAGAGAGAGAGAGAGAGAGAGAGAGAGAGAGAGAGAGAGAGAGAGAGAGAGAGAGAGAGAGAGAAGGAGATGGGGCGGACAGACACACAAACACACAGACTGGAAGACAGACAATCAATGGGGATGGGTTGTAAGCGAACATCATGGTTTTAAGAAAACAAGTGTGCATGACTAACAAGAAAGCTAGAGTGTTTGTTGTTCAAGTCAGTGGTGTGCTGAGAAATTGTAACAGGAGAAATGCTTATTATAATGTATGTTTATGATGCAAAAATATGTGAAGTTTTGCGGATTTAAATGAACAATCATTGGCTGTACAATTTTTCTTTTTTTACATCTTTCAAATCTTCTCATTATTATGATACAACTTTACCTGGTTTGGTTTGCCCAAAGCCCATATTAAATCTTTGAAAAATAACGTGGTTACCTGGGTTTTTTGTAGTGTTTGTGTCTACTCTTTTATAGTTGCCTATAAATAGCAACTGTTTTTTCTCTTTTAACGAAAGTATTTTAACTCTGCAACAATATTAAAACTGCACTGTACTTTCAGAAGCCATTTGTTCCTTTCTTTTCGCAAAAAGAAAAATTATTCTTTTTTTTCCCCACATGCTCTTTCTGTCTCTGTCAGTCTGTCTATCTGCTTGACTGTCTGTATGTATGTACGTCTCTCTCTCTCTCTCTCTCTCTCTCTCTCTCTCTCTCTCTCTCTCTCTCTCTCTCTCTCTCTCTCTCTCTCTCTCTCTCTCTCTTTTCTTTTCTCTATCTATCTATCTTGCATGTTGTCTATGTAAGATTTAGCCAATGTCATTTTTTATTACAACAATGGACCATTTAAAAACGAAGTCTAAGCGCAACTTAACATCTACCTTTTTATTGCTTATCCCTTCTTCTCGGCAACTTTTCATTATAAAATAAAAATGTTTAGCTAGTTGTGTAAAAATTCAAACTTATTTGAAGATCTCTTAAACATTCATTATATTCAACTACAAATAAATTGGCAGCTATGAATAAAGAAATCTACAAATGAATGCTATACTTTTCAAATCTGTTTTTAGATCCTTTTAAACGCTTTTTAGAAAGCTGTGCATTTTCGCATCAAGTGCGTAAAAGTGCACGGCTTTAAGGGAATTCTTAGCCGCGCAGTTTAAATACACCTTCATGATAACAAAAAATCTTTAATGAGATTTGGATTTTACACAACTAGTTTACTCCCCTTTGTCCTAACTGCACCTCGCATTGATATAAAACAAGTAGAGAATGGGAAGAAAACTTGTAGACTTATCACCATACATTAATGGTTTCTCAGAAATTAAAAGCTTCATGCTGCTAGCATTAAGGTTGTTTTTTTTTTTTTTTACACATTCCTGTCAAAGAAAAAGTTGAAAAAAAAAAAATTCCAATAACAGTCCAATTTCATACATAGCTGTTTTTGCTCTATGAAAACACCTTATTTGATAAAATGCAAATCTATTAACAAATCCTTAATAAAAAACAAACAAACAAACAAACAAACAAAAAAAAACAAAAACACATCATTCTGTAGATTTAAACACATTGGCAGCTGTAAAAACCAGCAAGACATAGCAACTTTTGGTAGGCCTATTTTTTTGCAAGAGTTCAAAATGCTTCTACAAAGCATTTAAAGGATCTTTAAATAGATTAGGCAATTACAGATTTGGCTAATTTATTGACCATGGACATAAAACTAGACAATAAACTTCTTTCTAAATTCTTCTTTGAAAAAGAAAAAGAATGCTCGTTCTCATATTTATATTTGTCTAGCCCTTTCTTTCAGGTAAAAGCTCAGTCATTTTTTGTTTTTGTTTTTTATTTCTGACCATCAATTAGCTGTTCGTTTGTCGGAGCATGCTTGTTCGTGTGTTGGTTAAAGTGTGCATACCCCTGCCTCTGTCTCCCCCCCCCCACCCCTCTCTCTCTCTCTCTCTCTCTCTCTCTCTCTCTCTCTCTCTCTCTCTCTCTCGCTGTGTCTCTTTGGGTCCTTCTCATCATTCTCTGCTTCCGTCTTTATCCATGTCCTTCCCCCCTCTCCTTATCTGTCTCATTCTTTCTCTCTCTCTCTCTGACTCCCATTCTCTGGTTCTGTTTCTGTCTCTGTCTGTATATATCTCTTCTTAGTCTATTCAAGCCAGCATGAAAGTCGCTGTTCCTGAAGCATCTATTTTTGTAGATGCGGATAGCACAGTGGTTAAGTGCCTGGTCTTGTCCTCCGCTTGAAACACCAGTGTCGTATGAAGAGAACAGGTAAGATCTATCGATCTATATATTATTCTATAATACTTCTTTGTTATTGAAAGAGTTTTCATTATCGGTATCTAAAAGGTCTTTGATTGTTGTCATCATAAAGACAGCTATAATAAAAAAAAAAAAAATCATCAGAACAATTATACTTTGTCTTAGCTTCTTGTTTAGATCTTTCGCTACAATTATTTTTACAGAGAGGATTTATATTCACCCGTGTTTCTCTTTGGACACAGTAATTCAAAGCGAATGAATCAATGTAAAATAATAATATTGATAAAATTATTACCGAAAGTAGAAAAAAGTAATAATCTGGCCGCTTATTCCCTTGTATTGAAATGGTGACTTTAATTAGATGTCAGACAAAAGACCATCAAATCTGCCCGCACGTTGGGATGCGCAGGGATGAATGCGCGGAATGCCGCTGACCTTTTCGTGGACCTCATGCTCAGCATTATCAGTCTAGATCTAGAGGATTCCTACTAGTGCTGGGGTCTACCCAATTTTTTACTACCCGTCGAGTATCGGGACCCGAAGTGAAGGGTACCGCGGGCACGGCACACTCCGATCCATGGCAGGCACGGCACACCCCGATCCGCGGCACGGTACTCCCCCGATCCGAGAGCCTAAAGTTAAATCTAGGGACTCGGCACTGAATGCAGGTGAAGGCTCTCGAGTCATCGAGTCGCAGCTGAAACAGCACACCCCTAACACTTCCCGGCACCTTTGTAAACGCGCACACACACACACACACAGGTATACCCACATGCGCGTGTCCATAGTCTACAGTATCACACACATCTTTTGGCTTAGTGTCGGTCATATCTAAAAATATAGATTAGACCTCGGCTGCATTTTGTAAAAATAATTCCTTAGGGAAAAAAAAAAACAACTGGCCAGTGGCTCAATGAGCGGGGTTGGGCGCGTCAACACGGAGCGCCAGCGCAAGGCGCAAAGTCGTCAGTCAAGATTATTTTTTATTCGTTGTTGTTTTGTTTTATTATATTTTGTCATTTTCTTTTTCTTTTTTACTTTTCATTGACTTTTTATTATCTCAGTTTGTCTGAACATAATTAAAGTTTTATCTGTATATAGGCATGCATTATCATTCAATATTAAAAGGACAGAAGACTAAGATGATAAGGTATGATTGCATGATTTATGACAAGCTTCTGTTCTTTAATATACACTTATTCATAGTTTGACTTTCACATTAAACGTAACATGACACAAAAACTAGAGATTATATGGGCGCGCCCCCCCCCCCCACCAAACAAAACAAAAAAAAAAAAAAAAAAAAAGCAAAAAAAAAAAAAAAAAAAGACAACAACAACAAAAAACAAACAAAAAAACAACAAAAATCTAAATATGAATCTGTTATTTTTTTATTTTTTCTTAAATGACAATAATAAAAAAAATTAAGCTGAGCGTGCTGTTGCAACTGAAATTTATTAGGCCTAAGTATAATAATTCAAACAACAAATAAAGACCAGAAGCAATCAGATTTAGCCCATTTAACAAAAATGCAACAAAAGGAAAATGATTGTTTAGTAAGCAGAACTAAATTTCATGGAAAAGTATAAACTCGTTATTTTAAAGCGCAGTAAGTCATAAGAACAGCAGTGAAATAAGCAAAAAAAAGGAGAGGATGATTCTAATCAGAACAGAGAAGAATGAAGAGACCGGTGTAGTGTATACTGTATACTGTGCATTGACACTATAGGCCTAAAACAAATCTCTCAGAGATTGCGGTCTTTTACTGTTAAGAGTGCCTGTTTATTTTTCTTTTTGAGATCTTTTTTTGTTATCATTCCACCTTTCCTCAATTTCCCTTGAGCAGCGCTGACACCCACACCTCACACACACACACAGTCAGAGATCGTGCCGACCGTTGACTGATGTATGGCTGGAAAGCCGGAGAGTTCTATCACAAACAAAAATTGTCGCCTACTTGTCTGCACAGAATCAGTTCAAAATCGATGGTACGCATGTGACAATGGGAAGCCAGCACGGATCCCACGGCACGGCACAGTGCCGCGTACCGTGCATCTACTCGATGTGCCGTGGGTGTCGCAGCGTTCCGCGGGTGGGGTACCGATCCGTGCCGATAGCCCCAGCACTAAGTTATACACAGCGTTCCTAGATGTCATGCCCCTGTGATTCCGTTAATCTAAGGGTTGAGTTATAGGGAGGCTGTGGAAAGCCCTCAAAAATGTTGATGATGATAGATGCGTTAGCAAATATCTTTCGTGATGATGGAAACTGAATGAACTCAGGATAGGTCTTAATATATAAATATTAATACAAAAGTTCATTCACAAAAAACACATATTTTGTTTAAAAGTTTCAATAGTTATTTCAAAATTTGAATTAATTTTAGTTTTTGATAAATAAAAATATTGCTTGTAATATTTTTTTATTAATTTAATAGTTTAAAAGAAAATAGAAAGTTCACAGACGTAGATCTCTCTCTATATACTATTCAGTGAAAAACTATGCGTTGCTTCCCTTGTAAATTAAACTATTTGATGACTTCCCTTGATTGAAGGGCATTAGGGGAGGTAATCGCATAAATATTACAATCAAGAACATAGGAAAACCCACACGTTTATTTTTCGCTGTATTTTATGTTTACTCTTTCTCTCCCACTTTCTATGAACATCAATGAGAAGTTAAAATATTTTTTATTGATATTCATACCGCTTATGTTTAACCGTTAATAATAATTTTAATGGACTTGTATTTTTTTTCTTTTGATGTAAAAGACTTTAAAACTCACTATAATTCAAATCCATTTATTGAAATGCATACTATTTTCTAACTTTCAAGGTTATTTTAAGCTACTTTTTCCCGGATTTAACATCAATCTAGATTAGCACTTAATCAGTTTTGAATCAAAGCCAGAAGCAAAATCAAACTTATTCTGTTTCTCAAAATCATGAATTCAACTCAACACAGAGAACTTGATAGCAAGAAATATTAATTAACCAATTTTAAATTTTAAATTTAAAATTTAAAATGATCACTTGTAATAGCTGGATGCCATTGCCAGTTTAATGTAAAATGTGAGGGGAAAAGTATTAACGTGGAGAATTCTTAATCACAACAGCAATTGTAATAGTCCCAAATATTATACATTTGGTATCTGTTACTAAAATAATTTGTACCCTTCCTTGACTGCTTTCCTTCATATCTACCCCACCCCAATGCATCCGTCATTGCAGTGCTTGTCAAGCACTTAAAAAATGTCTATAGGAACAGTCTTAATGGCTTCCAATCATTTAGAAGAAAGCAGCAATAAAATCATACAGGAATAACAATATTTTGAGAGTGGTTTAGTTGGGAAGAGAACAAAAACAGAAAATAAAAGTGTTTATCCCTATTCTAAAATTGTCCAGCTTTTCTAGTTGGGTTTCTTTCTTCGTATCAACTTCAAAATCAAATAAAGTGTGAAGATTTTTCTTATTGGGATGCAATAATATTCTGGTTTATGTGTTCCTTTTTCTTGGTTGCAATGGTTTTTATTTTTAAACTTGTGTGACGAGCCTTCATCTGTTGCTATTGGTTGTTTTTTTTTTTTCAAAGAGAAATATAGACTGCATTGCTACTCTTGCTACTCTCTCTCTCTCTCTCTTTCTCTCTCTCTCTCTCTCTCTCTCTCTCTCTCTCTCTCTCTCTCTCTCTCTCTCTCTCTCTCTCTCTCTTTTTAACACACACACTCAGGCACAAAGTAAGAAGAAAGGCAGGAAAGTTGTTATGTCTGTTACTGTAGTAAAAGTTTATTTCCACTATTTTGTAAATTTTGTATTCTTATCATAACTGGAAATTAAGTCATTGGTAGATGCATAGTTTTATCATCAAGGTATAGATAATGAGGAAAATGGCTTAAAAAGAAGCAAGTAAAATAAAAATCAATTATTGATATAGCGTACACTATCATCATTCATTGTTACAACTAATTTAGAGCATTATTAAGAGAATTAGCTAAAGCCCCTCACTGAGTAATGTGCGAAATTCTGATTAAGGATTTTTTTCGTTAAAAAAAAAAAAAAAGCAAAAAGCAAAAAAACGAAAAAACAAAGAGGCCACAACTTTTAAATTTAGGCTTGAGTTCAAATTTCGAAAATTAAATAGTAATCAAATGACTATCAGTAAATTAGAAGTGAATGATCTGTAAAACCCAGTTAACTGAACTGTTTATGTTCATTTTGTTAACAAATTCATTCAATTATATCATCTTTGGTCGTATTTTTTAAGACTAATACTATCATAGAAATATTATGCATTGAATAATTGAAGCTTATCAATAAAATTTGTTATGAAAACAGAATTTGAAAATAAAGAATAATTTTTTTTTTGTATGCTCCAGCTCTTAAGATTGCCACGATAGCATGGATAGACGGACTTTGGTGATACATTGACACAAAAGTTGCAAGTCTACCATATTGTTTGGAATTTTCATTGTAGTCCTAGCTCCGTTTAATCTTAGCACTTCTTCATGGTTCTTGCACATGTAAGCATAGATTTTGACCTGGATTATAAAAGTTACAAAAACAATATAACTCATGCTTATAATGTGCTGCTTTTCAGTACATGTTTGCAGGATGAACTCTTCTTCTCAAAAGATGTCATTGATAGTTTTAAAATATTTTCTAGTGTTTCCTGAAAAGACTAAAAGATTTGCAGTGCGACCATGAGTCCATCTAGAACATGGAAGAAGTGTAATAGTAATAATAATAATGATAATAATAATAATAATAAAAATAATAATAATAATAACAAAATTTAAGTCACTTGTTACATCATGCCTAGGATGTCACTTCTTACATTATGTTAAAGATTAATCTTTTTGGCAACTCTTTTAGACTTGCTGGAAGCAACATATCATTTAAAATGCATCTTTTTTTTTACCTAATTAACATCGTCTCTCTCTCTCTCTCTCTCTCTCTCTCTCTCTCTCTCTCTCTCTCTCTCTCTCTCTCTCTCTCTCTCTCTCTCTCTCTCTCTCTCTCTCTCTCTCTCTCTCTCTCTCTCTCTCTCTCTCTCTCTCTCTCTCTCTCTCTTTCCAAATAGAAAAGCAAAAACACCACACTTGGAGGACAACTTGGTAATTATAAAGGATTCAAAAAGGACGCGTGTGTGTCTGTAAATAGTGTGAAACAAGGTTTAAAAAGAGACAGGCACACCACTTTATAACTACGGGACTAAGAAAAGAAACAACACAAGTATAGATTAAACATAAAAACGTTTCGCCTTTATTGTGGCTTCATCAGAGTGTGTAGGAAAAAATTGACTTCAACAAGTTATACAAACCATTGGGGGAGCTGGGCTCAGACGGGACAAATGATTGGTTGGGGGAAGGGCAGTGCGCAGAATGCTTCAAGGTTCAGTGCAATGGCTAGGGATGGTGATGGCAGAGGGCGTGACCTCGTTGATATGAGGGTAAGATAAGGCTGGAGCGCGTGTTTGGAATAAAATATTAGGGCTGGTTAGTGTCTGTAGAGAAATCAAAATTCAAAAATTCCTAATTATTTTTTATGTTTTATGTTTTTATGTTTAATCTATACTTGTGTTGTTTCTTTTCTTAGTCCCGTAGTTATAAAGTGGTGTGCCTGTCTCTTTTTAAACCTTCTCTCTCTCTCTCTCTCTCTCTCTCTCTCTCTCTCTCTCTCTCTCTCTCGTGGTCTTCAACCAGGAATCTCTACAATCTGCATGTAAAAAAAACAATACATATATCTAAGTCTCTTTTATACAAGGCAAATGAAAAACTTACTGTTAAGGCTATGTACACTGCTAATGGTCGATCACTGATTCAGGCCAAATTTTCATTTTTAATGAAAATTACAACTTGTATTCACTACAGTGAATAAAAATAAAAATTGCCCTTTTTCCCTCAATTATTAATGTCTTAGAAGTGAATCTGATATGGAATCCAAAGAGATGTTTAAAATATACTTGCTAAATTAGCAACTTCTGATGTAAAAAAAACACAACTAATTCCTTCTCCTTTTGAGTTCCATCTTTTTTGTGGGACTGTGAAAATGAAACAATCATTTAAAATGTCAGAGTTAAGTAAGGCTGTAATAAAAAGTGGGCAGTCTATAGGCTTCTCTCAGAATGCAGCACATCTGCTTTTTCAGTAAAGTGATATAAAAAACTTGCAGCTCATTCAAATAGGAGAGGTGTTGTACAGAATGTTACTCTGATTTCTATGGCATTAAGAAAAGAAAAAAACAAATGAAAATCAATACAGCCATAATAAATGAAAAAAAGCACAAATAGAAGCAAGACATTTTAAGGCTTTGGAAAAGGTAAGGTTTAGCAGGGATATCAAATACTATAAAAACTGGAGATACATCTTCAAATATATTGATAAACATAACATCTACAATCCTTTGTTCACTGTCAAGTTCACTCGTATGCTTTCCAAAAATATGTTTCTATCTGCAATGCAATTAAAAGCTAAATAAAAAAGTCGGAAACAAGATTTAAATACCTTGAAAAATGCCATGCTCACTAAAAAGTTAATAAAAAAGGTAGAATTACTGCAAAAATGCAATTGTTGAAAGTAAAAAAAATGACAGAAATATTTTGGAATTCTAATTTAATCAAACCTATTGTAAATTTATACTGTGTTAAATAAATTAAAATTCAAAACAAAGTGAACCATAACCATTTCTTCAAACCCCAAACAATTGTGCCAGCATGTGGGGCTGAAACACATAATAGAAACAAAAAAAGGGTTTTTCATGACAGCCTCAAGGTTTTGAACACATGAATAAAGCCTCAAACCATTCCCTGCAAATTCAAAATATAAAAAAAGAAATCATGTTGAGGTTTTCAGTTTCACTAGTCAGTCGGTGCACAGGATGAAAGTTGCATTTTTTCTTAACCAGGTTCAGGATACTTGATACTCAAAATAGCAAACTATTTCTAAAATATCTTGTGCAACAAATCCGATTTTTTTTTGCTTAATTCAATGCTGAAATTCCTTAGCCTTCAAGTGTGTGTGAATTGTTTATTCTAAACTGTATGACAGGATTCGAAAATACTGTGTTGGTCTCTTTAACCACTCATATATTAATAACAAAAATGATCAAGATGATAAAGTAAAAGGAAGAACATACAAGCGCTCTAGTATTTCAAAGATGCATCATTCAAATTCTTTTTTTTTTTTCAATTTCTTAGAAAAAATTGCATGCTTTTAAGCTCTAAGTAAAGTATGTGAAATATAGTAACAGAAAGAAATACATCCATTCATATTTCACATAAAAAAAAATGCAAAAAAATCTACAAACTTTTGTTATACCTTCCTCTAAACTTGATTAGAGACAGTGAGGATGATTTAGCTTAACATTTTCTTGTATTCAGATCACAACCATTTAGCTTAACATTGCATCATTATTATGTAACAACAATTTGCAGATGTTAATAATAGATAAGGAAAAATCCATGAAACTCTAAGTTACTTGCGAATTTTCCATATGCTTTATGGGATCATCAATACTTTTCCATGATTCCTACGGGTTGATGAATCATTTTTTTATTTAAAAAAAGCAAAAGAAAGACAGAAAAAAAACAGCACATTGGATTTTTTACATTTTTTTAAACTTAACTTTTAACAAAAATCCAGAATTACTATGGAAAGTTCAATTTATGGGTGTATGTGAAAAATTCTATAAAATTGATTTTTACATCTGACAATTTAATTTTTTTATCACTTTTTTTTGATGCCTGGACTACTTTCTTTGTTGCAGAAATTTCAATTAGACAGCTATATTATATTTTTAAAAGAATTTTTCAAAGCCTATAAAATGTCAGGCTTGAATTTCTAAAAGATTAAAAATAGCTCCATATCTTGTGGGGCAAATCCAATCTTTCCTGAACAATTTCTACCATCATTCAAATAATGACTTGGCTATAGGTAAATGGTATGTCATCTTCGATGATTATACTATGAGTTAAAAACTGTCTATATAATTTTGTAAAATCTTTGAAAACAGTTTTAAGTAGATCACTTTCTAAGATTTCATCAATGCACATTTGTAAGGATTATATGGCGATATTCATCTTAAGCTCAGAGGACAACTTCAATATGGCTGGTGTGTACATTAAAGTGATATCAAAATACTACAACAGGCCCAATATATTCATATCAAGAAGCCTAATCAACTTTTTATTTCTTTGAATTTTTTAATGACACAAGCACCAGAGCATATAGAAAATAAGGAAAAGGAATAATCCTCAAAACATAATAATAGAGCAAAAGGATAAACGAAAGGGATTGAAAGGACCTCTGGAATATTAATATTTCAAATGCTATAAAATTATGATCAATGGCTCTTTATTTTATGTTTAACAAGTGTGAACTAAATTTGAGGAATCAAAGAGAGGAAAAAATTTATTTTTATTTAATCTTGAATGCTTCCTTACGATGACGATTTACCGTTGGCTACAGATCTGTACATTTCTCAGTTGTCTCTATCATTTATTCCACAATATCCTTTTTCAAAATGCTGCTTGGAAATGCTTAACTGCTGCCTTAGTTGCTGATGTTGTGCTACAAGCTTGTAGTGACAGTCTCTGTAGTTGATGAAATCTCCTTGCCTCCTTCATCAGTCTTGGATGACTCTTGTTGTGTAGTTGATGATGATGGCGATGATGTTGAGGTAGATGATGATGCTGTGGATGATGAAGTTGCAGATGGCTGAAGAAGAGTCTGGGATGATAAAAATGAAGATGTTGCCTGAGAAACTACCTCGTATGATGGTGGTAATGCTGTGTCATGGTTTGGAGAGGAGTCAACTTCATTTTCCTGAAAAGAAAAGAAAAGTGAATTTGTAATGTGAGATAAGGAATTATATAGCCCCATTTCCTTTAGTTTAATCCACTTAAGTTAAATGATTGAGAAAAACTGATTCAGATAAAATCATTAAAATTATAGTTAAACATAGTGCAATATATGAGTATAAACATTGGCATTATAAAATAACTTTCCGTTCTATATAATTCAATGTACCAGAGTTTTAGTTAAGTGAAATTTGTGAAATCAAGATTAAGGTTGGATCATGTTCTAGATTCGCTGCAGTGTGCATAGCTGAGAAACATCTCAAATTGTTTCTGCGCTGACCAGTGGCACACCAGACGTTATTATACAATACTTGACATAATCTTAACATGCATGTAACAAATCAAACTAATGTGGAATAGATCTCTATATATCCACGATCAACGATATTCAAAACACAGTCTTGACAAAAATTTGGAACAAAAAAATATCCCTAAATCAGCTATCTTGCCATGAATGCCAGTGACTTGAAGCACTTAATCGTACAGCTGCAGTTTCACCACAGCATAACATTCTTATATGTACCACTGTATCTCAAATCTAAACTAATAATGGAGCAAAGAAAATATAATTATAAATTTCTGTTAGCACCAAATGCCAGTCAGTTAATATTGTCTACTTTGGGTTGTAAAATTTACCTATTAGACCTTAAAGAAAGTAGATCTGATAAATGCTTTCAAAGACATTGATGTTAACGATACATTTATTTTCACTTTGCAAAGTAGAAATCATAATTTCATATGAAAGTATATCCTTTGTTTCTAAAACCACAGAACCATTAAGAGCCTAACCTCCCCAGATAGAAGAGCCGTCCCATCTTCATGATCTGAGTGCTCTAGAAGGTCCTCAAGGGTGACTTTTGACTTTTCCATTTTGGTCTCTACTGACACCACACTCTCCTGCTTCTGAAATATCTCAGCAAGATCAACCTGGGGCCAAGAGGATGATTAGTCAGCAAAGTTTGATTCAATATACAAAACATAAGTAGGACTGTATGAAACTTTGTGATTAAAACCAAATAAAAAAAAATTTGTTTAAGTTTTTGATCTCAGCAGCTGTCCCTACAGAAATTTGCAATTGAAAAACATGAAAAATTTTCATATTTTGCAAGGAAATGGACAAGATTTGACAAAATTGCCAATAACTGCAACTACTTGCCCAAAAAAATATGCAGTGAAACTTTTTTATCAGTTCACCAATCCACTTGTAATTTAATAAAAGAAAAAAAGAAAGAAAAAGAAACAAATTACATCCTCAAAAAGGATACTGAGAAAAACACCATTACTGCAAGCACAATTTGGAAGATGCAGTACATTTTAAAGTAAACAAATCAAACATGTGAATGCATACAAAAAAATTGATTTTCATACAAAACACAGCCAGTGAATGACCTGGAGAAGTCAATAGCCTCTATTTAATTTTATAATTCCATTTTTTACGTTTATGTTTCTGTTTTACAATTTTCAGTAAATATATACTACCCTGTTGTAAACACTGATTTTTCTTCTGGTCTGTCTTCAACCTCTCAATTTCTTTTCTTTATGTTTTTTTTTTACATGCTTATAGTTTTCATCTAATTTTCTCTTTATGGTCTAATATTGCACTATTGCACAAAAGTTTTACCTCCCTTTATGAATCTATTCGAACAAGTGAAAATGTTTTTGTTTGGCAGTATCATGCCAAGCTGATCCTAGTATCTATTACAGGTATTAAATTACCAAATATTTGTCCATTCTGATGGTTTAAAATTAAAAAAAAAATCAATACATAGAAACAAATTGCAATAGGACCTTTTGTGGGAAAATTGATGAAAATCTGAGAAATCTGCTGAAATTTTACCCAGCAAATATGCCACAAATTGAGATGTTATGCACTAGAGAAATTTTGGGGTAAAAGCAATTTTCCTAAAGAAAGCTTGAAATTTCTGCTTTTCAAACTGCTCTAATTACTAACTTTCATATATTTTCAGAAGTAAAAGCAATTAAAATAGCGAGGCTTTTAAGCCTTCTTGAGGAAAATGGCATTGTCCAAATTAGTCTCCTACTACAAAATGTCTCATTTTGTGGCATTGCTCACATATGTTAGGATGTAGAGATCTAGATGCCTAAGCTAGGTTATTTGAAATGGCAAACTTCAGGCATGGTTACTTTTGCTTGGCATAAACCCCATCCTATACCTACCCTTTCGTGAATAAACAGAGAGAGATGAAAGAATGAAAAGTAAAATGGCATTATTTCATTTTTGTTTCGATGAAAATACGAACATTTGCAATTATAAAATTTGTCACCACCACAGTTTTCTGCTGGGACAGAGTAACAATCTAGCTTACAGCAAATAATTTCCTGCTAATCTAGGAATTTGAAAAGTAAATCCTTACAATAATATTAATTGCACCTGCACGTTCGTTTGGTTAGATAGTATTGCATTGTTGGAATAATTTGTATTACAATCATAACTATTATTTATTGTCCATAAAAACAAACAACTTTCAAAATAATCAGTCTAAATATTTGGAGGATTTTTCCTGAGAAGTTCAGATATTTCATGAAGTCCTGATAATCATGTACAAACTGTACAGGCTTTTTATCGAACATTAATTTGCATTGAAATAAGAGAAAAAAAAGATGTATTACTGCTAAAGCACTTTTAAACTGAAAAAAAAAACAAAAAAAAAACCATCATGTTTTGTGCATTTGTTATCTTTGTAAACTAAGATCATCTCAGAGAACCTCTAAAAAAGATGTCCATCCCAACATTTGAAGATATTGACATATTTTTTAAAAAAACACCCAATTATTAGGTCACATGGTTCATTTTTATCATTAAGCTAAGGGGGTTTGCACAAAAACAAAACGGCTTAAGATGACTGTTTGAGATATTGAAATCTTACCTTTTTGTTGGACACTGGGGGCCATGTTGGGTCTTTCTCTATCTCAGATTCAATTTTGGCATAGGCTTGATCCTGCATGGGAAGGCACTCTTTAAGACGTAACCTCACCTTCTCCCTCAAAACTTCATTGTCAATCAAAAATTTCTGAAAGGTTTTTGAACAAAAAAAAAAAAAAAGAAACAAAACTAATAGACAAGGCCAAAGTCAGAAAGTTAGCAAGCCAAAAATTTCAATGCTAAAAAAAAAAAGGGGGTGCATTGTTTAAAAATAATTAAAGATATGACAGTTTTCATAGGAAAACCATTTGATTATCTGTCTTAGACAGGAAGGCAGGTAAAGTTTGCATTTTTTGATTCCTTACAGTTTTCATTTTCTGGACTAAACTATACTCATGTAGAGAGTCAAAATCTTGTGATATCAGAGCATCAATTTTTCCTGTCAAGCTAAGTATTTTTGTTCATGTTGATTTGAGAAAACTTTTTATAAAAGGCATGATTTAGATACATTAAAATGATGCAGATATACTAAACTCAAGAATGATAATAGGGCTTCATAACTTTACAGCTTGTGATCTTGCAGTACAGAATCAAATAAATACAATAAAAGCCTTACCTCTATGATAAATGACAGGAGGAAATTTATAAAGGCCACACCAATGAATAAGGCCCTATATGCCATGGGTGGAAACTGCTTGATCTAGCACAAGTAAAAAAAGAAAAAAAAAACGAGTTTAGCAAAGCAATCAGATTTTTAATGGTGACCCTGAGGTCTAGCAAACATTTAGTCTATTGTCAGATGTGAAGGTAGATTTGACAATTATAGTTGTCCATTTCTTTGTAGCTTTGTTTAATCATGATTAAGAAACCTAATCAGATTCCTCAAGATTAATCTAACGAGATTAAACATCCAATTCGATTTAAGAGACACGAAAATGCCCTTAAACATGAATTCCATTTAAATTCAATAGGTTTTCATTGAAAAAAAAAACACTACAGGAACATTGCAAAACAATTTAACATACTTCTGTTTACTTCATAGAATTTTTTATAGATCAAATAAGTATAGCAGTTCAAAACATAAATCATAAATTTATTAGCCTACCTATAAAATCTATTAAATCCTTTTATCAAACATGTTTCTTTAATAAGTCTAGATGACCAATTTTTCTTTCAATTATTTTTTTGGGACATAAATGCTCGTGAGATGCATCTGTCGACTCACTTCTAACAATTCAGCCAAGCCATCAGTTGGATAAATATTGATCCAGATAGTTGCTCCAAGGGCAATCACTATGTTTGCAAGAAGCCAATCTGGCAAGAGTAAATATAAAGTATTACATTTTAGTGAATTACTTTTCAGAAATCTTGAAATTCCGATTGCTCCATAAGTAAAGAAAGTGAAAGCATAGGCGATTATAAAAAAATTAGGTTCTAATAAATATTATTGATTTAGATATCAGGACTGATGACTTTAGAAGATAACAATGGCCTTATAAAATTGACGCAAAAAACTTCTTATTTCCTCAATTTTTGGGCTGGTGGATCAAGCTAGAACAAAAATAAAAAAAAATAAAAAAACATCAGCTTAAATACTATTTCATCATGACATTTGTCACAAATTTATAAAGATTTTCAATGGGAAGACAATTTGGGCTTTATTAAAAGTAAAGCATTTCAGTATGATATGAAGAAATTTGTAAATAATATGGAAGACTTTCTACCCCAGAGAATAAGTTTAGGTTAGGCAAGGAGAATGACAGAAATGTGCAAAGACGTTGAAGAGTATAAAATTCTTCATGAACATAGTGGCAGTCATTCATTACATATATAATCCAGTTCAAGTAGTAGTAAGTCTTGATGGGCATAGAAGATTGCTTTTTTTTTTAAAGCAAAAAATGAAAAAAAACCAAAACAAAAACATTCTAAGACCTCTTTGATTATGATCAAAATATAGTGTGGTCCAGCCATGAAAAAATCTGAGCAAGTAAAAATGTTCATTTTTATGTTTTTAAAATGGCCAATTGCACTCTGAGCTGTGTGAGAGTGTCTAGGAGAATTGGTTGGCTGGAAACCAGTTTGATTCAAATTTAAACTAAGCTTAGGAAGATTATTCAAATTTTTAAAAAATTTATCTTTAAGTCCATAGGTGCATTCCATGTTTTGATAAAGTATCTTCTATCTCCGTCAGCACAATGAGATTTGATTGGCCACTAAAGCCTGTAGAGTAAAACCACATTATAGATTTTCTCATAATTTTTGCTGCTCATGATTTTTGTTTCCTATATTGATTTCTAAAACACTTTACAAGATATATCCCTTGATGATGATACTGTAACACTATACTAGAGTACAAGAAATTTTCTTCCATTATCCATACTTGCTCTGTCAAGTTGCAAAGCACTTTACTCACAGTTAGAGAAAATCGAATTTCTGAACGGTGCCCCCTTAGCGAAGGTGATTGCCAAAATGATGTACTGGTAAGCTGAGGCAAAGAACACAGCAGAATTCTCATAGGACATGTAGTCATCCTCCTCGTTGTCTTGGAAGGACACAAACCTTTAACAATAATAGGGCATTTCATAAATGGAAGTGAAAACTCACTTTGCAGAAAAAAGGAATTCTTGAAAAAATTTTTTTGAACTTGGGATCTTGTTTGCAAAATTATAGAGTGCTTTTATTCTATGATACAAGTCTTTTAAAAATTCATAAAAAAACCAACAAAACAGTATAATTCTGACCTCTGAAACAAGATATAAGCATTACTTTTTCAAACAGATGGATGAAAATTCTAATTCAGCTGCTGCTTCTACTTAACTAAAAAATGGCAGCAAAAATAGACTAGAAAAAAATTAAAAAAATTTTTTTTTTATTTCACCTGTTTGTATACATTTCTTTATTTTTTTTCTTTTTCACTGAACAAACAACATGCGCATTTAGAAAGTATATTCAATTTTCTTTCCACATGTCTTTGCCTGCACTAAGAGTTTAAAATGCAGCATAAGGGTTAAAGTTTTGATGTTGTTTTTTAAACTCAGCCATGTACCTATTATTTTTTAAGAAAATAAAAACCCTCCTTTTAAATGGGTCCAAAAGTGGACATTAATTTTGTTTGTGAGAAGACATCGACCATATCCTTGACACTATAACTATTACTCTTTCAAGGGATTCTGCAGGGAAGGATCAAGAAGTCTTTGCTTTATATATGAAGCAAAAAAGATACAGCTTTACCTTTTGGTACACATACTTTTTACAAAGTCACCACAAAGATTTACACATTTTTGACACCTCTCTGTGACCTTTAAAAGTCCTTTTGAGTAAAAGGACCCAAGATGGACCCTACCCAGTCTTCAACAGCTTCTATAACATCCTCATTTTCATGGAAACTGCATCCTTTGAATGTTTTTTTTCTTTTTTTTTAGATTAGGGAACATAAAAAAGTCTGAGGGGGTACAGGATTTCAAAGCTGCACCCCACCAATTCAGACCGCAAGTTCATCAACAAACCCGAGTAGTAGTCTAGAGTGACGGTTTGTTCATTTTCCAGGCAATCATTCATAATTACACTTTCACAATCCCAGAAACATAACAACATGACCTTTCCACTTGGTGGTGTCACCTTTGCCTTCTTTGGTGAAGGAGAACAAGGGGTTTTCCATTGCATGGAGGACATAACGATAAATCCATGTTTCATCCTTAGTCTTCATGATTTTAAAGACATCAGAAGGGGGTTTTCCTTCCAAATGTGAAAACTTGGTAACCAAGCAATATTCAACCGGCTCTGTGATTTAGCTTTAGCGCCAAGAAAAAAAAGATTTTTAACTTGTATTTCATAATGCATTAACAAAAGCCTAATTGTTATCTTATTTTCCTGAAAATTTGCTGCTAGCTTTACATAATTTTAATACTCTACAACGATTGCTTTCTATTCAGACCAAAGACTTCTTGAGTTGCCATTTAAGAAAAGGAAAAAAGAAATAACTGTCACACAAATTTTACTATATATTTAGAAATTACAAGTTCAAGAAGTGTAATTCTGTAGAAATACAGACAAAAAAAGTGGCAAGCCAAGGACCAATGGTGACAGTGGAGTTTGATCTGTTATCCACTGGGGCATTATTGCTAGTTCAACTTCCACAGAATAAGTGGGTGATTTTGAGGTCTCACCTTTTCAGTTCCACTCTCACATTAAAGTTAAAAGGTAGGACCTTGATGAAAGATTGAGTTATTTTTACTATAATTTGTTTCCCTTAAAGCAAAAACAATAATGAGAGAAAGCCACAGTGAATCGGGCATTAGCTGAAATTTTAAATTATTGAATTTTGGTCATCATGTAAAAGTGTGCTTTCTATTATTCAAGAGGCCAAAAAAATTTAAGTAACATTTCTACAGCCAGAGATATGCCAATTAAAATTGGCATTTTCATAAATGCAGCCCCTAAACACTTCTTATATCTTGTTCAAAACATATCTAAACTTTTACTTCACGGAAAAAAAATCTTCTCATCTCCTCTTGCCGTCCTTTCTTGATAAATGATCCGTGCAAGACATAAAGACACAAAACAAGACTCACCATGGCTGCTTTTGCACATTAAAGTACATAAATGTCTGCACCGCAATCACAAGGATCATTTGGGTCAAGATGGAAAGTATGGGGCTGGCACCCAGCAGACTGACCAACGGGCGTTCTCTCACCAACTCATGGTATGGCCCAGTGCGACTGACTGAAATATGGAGAGGTATTACGAAATCAACTTTTCTTTCATTAAAAATCTTCCTAGCAATCAGGTTTCTTTACTGGTATGAAGTACAAGCTTAAAAAAAATCAGAATAAATATCTAGAAGACTTTATTTCTTTTTTCATTTACTCAGTTTTTAATTTTTACCTTTTTTTTATGTAAAAATGAGAGATGATGAAAAATTATAATTAAAATGTGATAAAGAGCACTGTCTGATCATAGTCAAAGCTTTAACTGCACTAACATGTGATGCTAAAAGTGGTGATGAGGAAAAAGTCAATGTATAGAAACTCTGCATCAGTCAAATTTGCACCAATCTGGAAAGAAAAGAAAAAAAGAAGAAGAGAACGATTCTCATGGACGGTTGTAAAAATCAGTTTAGGAAATTTTTACTCTGCACATTTTTTGTTCTTTCAATCTTTTAAAGTATAATTTTTCAAATAAATCTTTATATATTTTGAAGCACGACTAAAGCTACTCTAAAATAA
This sequence comes from Elysia crispata, assembly GCA_033675545.1. Classification (NCBI taxonomy): domain Eukaryota; kingdom Metazoa; phylum Mollusca; class Gastropoda; family Plakobranchidae; genus Elysia; species Elysia crispata. The sequence goes on from JAWDGP010000665.1 coordinate 487,572, forward strand.
AACAAATAACTTTTCAAAACCAACATGTTCTACTTTATGAATTGAACTCAAAAACATATTATAAACATTTTTTTTTCAGCCTCTAGTTTAAGAATGACCACAAGATAATTTTCTGTGAAGATTTTCTATGAATTATGAAAATGATTTAAAAAAACCATGAAAAATCTTTTCATAAAGGTTTGGAAACATTGCTTTAATGATTTGTTGAGATAATTTTCAAGAAAATGTCCCAGAGCACTGCCTTACCCAGTAAAGAATGAGTACAGAGACAAACTGTGTCAGGCTGTAACAAGCAATGTACTTAAACACACCAAACGCTGTTGTCAGAGCAGCACGGCCTTCCCTGCACAGAACAACAAAAATAATACTATAAACTCTACAGAATGATTATGGGATTGAAAGGATGGAAATATTAAATAGAATAAATGAGTTTTAATTATTTTTGATATTTTTGTTAATGAGAGAGAGAGAGAGAGAGAGAGAGAGAGAGAGAGAGAGAGAGAGAGAGAGAGAGAGAGAGAGAGAGAGAAAGAGGGAGGGATAAAGAGAGACAAAGGAGAGATGGAGAGATTTATAAACTGTGTACTTCAAACGTTCTGCACATAAACATTGTGGTCTTAGGGCTTGGAGGCAGAAAAGAAGTAGAATACACCTGAGACCCCAGACAGACAGACGAACAAAGTCAAAGAACTTTTGCAGAGTTTATTAAAAATCAGTTAACCAGATTTACATGGCATTCCTGATTTTACCAAATACAAAAAGTTGAAAACAGATTTTTGTTATGCTTAATAATGGATCCTACAAAGTTAAAAATAGAAAAAGAAAATCAATGGGGGTTGTGAAGGGCAAACATGAACCAATCAATTTTTTTTTTAATCCTACTCACTTGACTACACAGGGCACACACTCGATGTTAGGAGTCTTAGAAGTGAAGGGTGACGCTACAGAAGCTTCGGCCTCCGACAGTGAGATGCCCATGTGGGCAGCTTTTAACGCTCCACAGTCATTAGCACCGTCGCCACACATTCCAACATAATATCTGGGTGTTAAAAAATCATGAGAAGAGACGTTTCATCGCAGTGCAAAAAAAACAACAACCTAGTTTTTCAATATTTCAACATCTTTCATTATGAGATGGTTATAAGTAGAGTCTAGACACAATTCGACATGTGTCTTTCACTTATCCTGATGCAATGACTGTTGAATACTGAGTTTCGGACCATATTAATAAGCGCATGATGAATTAGTCTTTTTTATGTTAAAATATAAAGCTTTTAGAAAATTACAATTGTTTAAAGTTGTTATCAGCATTGTGAAACTAAAAAAATTGCAATGCCTTTTTGGACATATTAGTTTGAAATCGGGAATCTTCAGCTAGATTTTATTAACTCTTGTAATAAATGGTAGAACAGCATCCATTGTCAGATGGGTTTTAAAAGTCATGCAATAAGACTTTTAAGAACTTTCTGTACGATTTTTAGATTTTCTTTTAATTGAGACTTTATTTTTTTTCAGTAAAACTGAAGATTTAGCTCTGAGTCTAAAAATTGAACTAACCAATATAAAGGACGTATTTAATATGGCCACTAATACCCTGTTACATGCATTGCTCTCCTCAAAAATGATATTATAGTCACTTTTCTGACTGCTGTGTATTTTCAGCAATGCATATCCTAGACAGGTATTCTTTATTCCTGAGAGTTTGAACATTTCTAAAAGAAAAAAAAATTCAAAGCTTGTGGCTCAATATGCATAGACGGAAAATTAAACTTTGCAGAAATTTATTGCCCCTACATTGAGCCTTGCACAATGACAAAAACTTTGTGATTACCCAACGTCCTGCAGCACCTCAACCAGCTGGGCCTTCTGCTCTGGTCCCATCCTAGCGAAAACTGTCCCACGGACAACAAGCTTTGACAGCAAGTCAGGACAATGTTGTCTAATCACAGCCCATGTCTTTCCCGTAAGGGCAAAGTGGAATCTCTGACTTTCCTCATCTATTTGTATTGTGCGGTTTCCCTGAATGTAGGAAAAATCTTGGTTAAAACTTGAGGAGAAGTTATACAAGATGATACGTTACAATTGCATATTCAGTCCATTTAGTTTATATTAAGTAATTAACGGTGCATTACCATCAATTTTTTGCTATGTTCTAATTAAAAAAAAATGCTTACTCAAGGACTGAATACTTTCTCACCGTAGAATGGACCTCCTCAACTTCTGTATTGGCATCGTCAGCGTAGACAAATTCCATAGTGACTTGACTCTGTCCAGCCTCTGGTGGGTACGCCTGTACTACGATAATGCGATCAGTTCTATCTACCATGCAGCATTCACGAGCCACGCTCAGGGCGGTGAGCATGTTGTCCCCTGGGTGCAGGTTAAAACAAGTACAAACATAAAACTTTAATGTATTTTAATTACTCACAGTAACTTAACTTGCATAAAGATGGTGTCTATGAAAAGATAATGTCTGTTCATTTCAATAGAGAAAAAAAAAATATACTGCACTGTGATTAACTGACGGAGATATTATTTGCCTCATCTGGTAGGCTTCTCATATAAGACTGCTCAATATAAACTGAGATCTGAAAGCTTTTGTTCTTTCATTTTGGTTAATAAAATATGTGCTTCAATTTTTTTTTGTTTTATAAAGCAGATTTATGAATATATAAGTTCTAATTACTATAGATTCTTCTATACATAGACATAGGAAAGGTGCTTTTGGGAAGATTATTGCCCAGAAATATACATAACTAACATACCACTCTCCTCATATTACTTGACAAAAGACTTGGTATATCACAACAAAGGGAAAATTACAAACTATAAGCTAAGTCACCATAAGTTAGATAGGGGTAATTTTTTTAAATAAAGAGTGAGTGTGTGGGAGGGGGTCTGAAATATCCTTTAAGAGGAGAGACTGCATAAAAGCAGATAATCTGGTTGCCTGATATTTGATATCTTCATCTAAATCCTTTTGATGACGGTCAAGTGCTTATCTGGGCAAACAACTGGATAAAGGTTCATAAAGTCAAATTAAAATCATGTTGAAAAGAATGCACTGAACAATGCATAGGATTTTTTTACAGACTTCATTTTTTCCTTGGTAGCATATCACCAAGTAGGCACTAATTTCTTGGGAAATTTTTGAAGGACAATTAAATGAAGCCTAACCTGTGACCATAACAGTGCGTACATCTGCCTCAAGAAGCTGCCTGATTACAGGGGCTGACTGGCATTTGAGTCGATTCTCCATCACCAGGAGACCAAGAAAAGTAAGATCGCTCTCTACTTGATCTCTGGGTGAGACATGAAAATTGTGCTGCAAGTTAATAGGAAAAATATTTTGCTTCCTATTCATTTGATTTTATATGTATAGCCAACACCAATTGCACTAAGCAAATTGATGTTTTTTTATTCATAAATTCTTTTGTTTTATGCAGTCAAGTTTGATGGTGATTATCCAGTCAATGTACATGGAGAATTCTGGAAAAGTTAAACTAAAATCTGTGCTGATCAATAATAATAACGTGCTGTGAGGTTCGTATAAGAATTCAAAAGCAGTGACTTTATTCTTCTCACACACATTTCAAATGAGCTACAAGTCATCCATAATACATTCAAAGGTAATAGTATTTAGAATAATGAATTTTTTTAAACCTTTCAATGGTGAGATACTGCATAAAATTATCAAAATTCTCTCAAAAGATCTATTATATTGATGTGAAAAGGATAAGGATTTCATTGAAATTCCTTTTCTTTTTCATAAAAAGAATTCCTCAGAACTGGTTATGAGACATATTACCTTTCATACCTTCCCAGATTCAAAACATTTTTGAATGAAATCAAATCAAAGTAAAAAGTTTGATAAATGAAACAAACACTTCATTATCATTAAAACCTTGATAACATTAATATTTATTGAAAATTTAAATTAAAAAAAAAAAGCCAATATAAAGCATCGACTGTGAAAAGCAAAACTGATTTGCCTTTTTTTTTATTCAAAAAGCTACTTGCAAGAGTTGAAAATGGCAGTTTATATCACTGTAACAACCCAGCAAAGATGATATGTGATAGCATAAAAATTTACCTGTTTATTCTCTGCACCTTGACATAGTTTAGTTTGGATGGAAGAGGTTTCCATGCAAGGGCAATGACCCTGAATCCCCTTTGGGTGTATTTCTGAAGCTCTTGTTGAAAGTCAAATGGAACTAAAATGGCAAAAGACAAGATAAATATTTAATTCGATCATATTTTTTGGTCTTCTTCAGTCTCTACATAGTTTGGTTTTGACAAAAAGCATGAGATAACCTGCTAGTCAGAAAATTCTTAAACAAAATAAAGGATCTGAGCTGTACAAACAGATTTATTGCAGTGATATATGTTTGAATTCAAATCTCACCAGCTTTAGCCTAGGCCCATGCTGTTTGATTGAACATTATTTTTTACCAGTTCTGTCCAGTCCATTAAAAAATTCAACCTTCAGGCATGCACAGGAACAAATGAAAGCATTTACAGCTTGGCAGAAGCGTAAGGGAAAAGAGGAGTAAGGTTTAACACATTACTTACTTTGCTTCCTTTTCATCTACATAGATCTAATAAAGTTTGGGCTTCTGTAGAAATCTTCCCAATGTTGCTCATTGCATGTATTACAGACACATGAGAGTGGAAGTGAGGTGTTGAAGTGGGGGGAGATACAAAGTTCCATTAAGATTCCCAAAATATATGTCTTCCAATCTCAAAAGAGTATAGTGAGCAGGCCATAAATAGAATTTTCTCTCTAAGCAAATGCTCTGGATGCTACTGAATAATTATATGCATGGAAAAGTGAAGACACAGATGTTTTCTAAAATCCAAGTAGCACCTTGCTTTGAACAAAAACAACAGTGACACAATTTAAAAAACTTAACCAACCAAATTTTCTATTCAACAATTGACAAGACAATGTACTGACCTGATTCTTTCTTGCTAAGAGCAGTTATCATCTCAGGTGAACCCTTGACAAAGAGGTCAAAGTTTGTTGCTCCAAGCTTGCGTACAATCACAGACATACGCTGTAAGCTGGAAGAGAAAGGGAACTGGCGTACGATTCCCACATCACCTCCGTCAAGCTGAGAAAAAAGCGTATTGAGAATGATCCTATGAAATCACTGCCATAATCACTTTCAATTCAGTCTCCATCATACCTCTTATTTTCTCTATATAACAATCCAAGGAAACTATTGAGTGATGATCGCAAAATTGATTGCTTTATAGAAAGTTTAAAGGAGAACATGAGATGATCTTAAATTTTCACAGAGTAATAAAGTTTGCAAATACAGATTCTCACATTAAAAATATGGATAAGTCTCTTTTTCGTCAATAAAAAAAAACAACAACATTGTCTGTGACTATCAGAGCATAATTGATTTCTACAGATTCAAAAGCTGATAAAATCTAACAGCACATTAAAGCCTTGTTTGGCCAGTAAAATGAACAAAATAATCATAAACTTCAGTACAAGTTTCGGTTAATATCTGCAGAATTCAAAAGAGTAATAACTTATTGCACTGTGTCATTGGGCGTCAAAGACATAACAGTTTATCAAATGAACAATATCAAACACAAAAGAAATGTATTCTCCAAAATAAAATTTGATTTGTATTGCTATCATCTCCTGTGACGTGTGAATGATAAGCTCAAGAACTACTACTATTTCCCCAACTACTCCTGTTTCATTTTGCAAATCATAAAAAAAATTGTTTTTTGAATGACAGAAGTATTGTTGGGTGTAGATAAGATGATGGGCATGTGCCTAGTAACAAAAATTTAAACTTTCATTTAAAAACTTATAATACACATATGAATAATTTAAGATGTGGAGATGCAGATAAATAAACAACCTGAAATGTAGGTTGTGTGGTACAGAAAAGAGCAGTTATCTAATGATGGTGAACAAAACCACAGCTTATGTTATGCTAATCTAGGGAGTCTCATTTCTTTGCATTTAAATTTTCACTCAATCACTGAGTGTACAAAATAGTCATGTGTTTTTTGCATTAGATAAAATTTGATTAATGACAGATATGAAAAAAAACTTGCACAAGTGCCTTTATTCTTTCAAATCTGAGTAGGAGCTGCCTTGGTGTTCACAACTTGGTAATTAAAGATTGTAAAAGGTTTAAAATGGAATTCTGCATAGATAGACTACAAGTGTAACTGCCTTTTTACATTATATGGTGGAAAATAAAAGGCCTTTTGCTCTGTTCTTTTTGTTGTCAAGCTTTGAAAATGACTGAACAATGTCCTTTTTCTTTTACAGCTAAAAAATTCTAAAAATGTATATTTGGAAAAATCATTTTGTGGGCACACTTTTAAAACAAAGCTCAAACTTACAGCGTTTTTACTCAGTTGGCTTGACCTTGGCCTGACAATTGTTGGTGTCATCATATCAAACCTGGTCTCATCCTGACCTGGCTCCAGCAACTCCTGGTGTCAGAAAACACAAGGAGAAGGCATGTAAGAAAAGAGTCTACATTTACAAGAAAAAGGGTGAAAAATTAGCACAGCAATGAGTTTCTGGATTCACAAATGAAGAGAGAGAGAGAGAGAGAGAGAGAGAGAGAGAGAGAGAGAGAGAGAGAGAGAGAGAGAGAGAGAGAGAGAGAGAGAGAGAGAGAGAGAGAGACAGACAGACAGACAGACAGACAGACAGACAGACAGAGAAAGAAAGAAAGAGAAAAACAGAGAGAGAATGAGAGAGATAGATAGTATGAGAGAGATGGTTCTAAAAAAATAATAATTACAGCTTGTCCCTTAGAGCGTAGTTTTTATCAGTGATAGTAACAACTTGCAATGAATTGGCTTCAAAAGGCAGCTATGTACTGGAATTAAATCCTGGACGCTAATGGAACAGTTGAGATAAATCAAAGATGAAAATAATATGTCTCTCTTGCGAATTTAACAGCAGCACAGAATGATACTCTTTTCTTAATCGATTTAATCAAAACTATATTTACAGAAGTAATATATATAGATTTCTAAACTCTTTAATACTATAGCATAAACTAAATAACTATACATAGGCTTTAGATTGCAGAATAATTCTGATCATGTGTATTCTTTTTTCACAAAGTTACCAACACAAGAAGGAGGCCTGCATAATGAATTAAAATTAAAAATTAATACTTACCTAGAAAATTTGAACTTGCTATCTGATTTGGCAGTATTGATTTTCATTGTTTCCTAGTGAAATCAGATGAATGATTAAAATAAAGGTAATTGGCTGATTGTGTGCTTATTTCTTTGCGATAAACTTTCGATTGCAGATTGAGGCAAGCCTTTGTTCAACCTGAACCAACTCCTAAAATGCTCAGTAAAGTTGGAATCAGGATGATTCACAAGAAACTGAGCTGTATTGCCCAGCTTAACTCACCCACTCCGTAGCCTCAAACATAATGAGATCCAGTGGGTCCCCAACAAGCTGCTCCTCTATGATAGTCAGAGAGTGGCACGCCGCCATGGCAGTCAGTAAAGGGCCCGAACTCATCCTTGATGCTTCTTTAACCAGAGGTTCAAACCTTGGTGTTAAAAAAGGAAAGGAATATCAGCAGTTACAGGAAGGTATAGATAGTATCAGGACTTAGCATTTATAATGTTAGGATAACTAATGAAACTGTGTCACAAAAGAATGGGAAACAAATTATATCTTTGATGTCCTCTCTGCATAACCTCTGACCTTCCACTCCCACAAGCCCTTAAATCATTGTGTCTTAGGTGCTGATACTAGCACTTAACAAGCTTTTTGCCTGGCTTAGAGCTAAGAATCAATTTCGAAAACTAAAAAAATTAAATCTATGCAAACTTCTTTTCCAGGAATATCACACCATGAACTGTCATTGCTTTGAGCCTGTCACATCAGTAGCTCACCGTGATTTGCTGATACCGACAACTCCATGCATGTTCAGACCATCTTCTGTGAGGGTTCCAGTCTGATTGAAGACAGAGGCAAGATCTTAACCAAAATATTTCAAATTCCTGCCCTTCACCTCATTGTGAATTCATACAAAATAAATGCTCAAATTTTTATCCGTTTCAAAAAGGCAGTTAATTGATCTCATAGAATCCTTTATAGACATCTTAATAATTCCAAAGCTTTTTTTGGAAACCTTGAAACTTTCAGAATATTTTTAAAAATATTTTGGCTATTGTGACTTACTTGTTAAAGCAATACTTGATTAAAAAATCAAAGTATACAAAGTTGCTTATATTCATTTAGAAAAAGCCATACAACCACTTTTCTTTGCTTTTTTTAGCTGAAACCTTCTTGCATAGTATATGTCATCTGTTGCTTATTTTATAACTATTATTATCCAATTTTTTTTTTATGTTTTACTGTTATTTACTTCATACTCATAGTACTAATTTAGGTACTTTTACAGTATCTGTTCTTTCAATTTTTGAGATGCCCGTTGGCTCTGAGCCCAAGGCTATGTTTTGGTCTCTCTTGTAGTCCTACAGCACTCTAGGTGTGAAATCCTTCTCCAGAATGTTTTGCAACCTTTCTCTTTAAATGTTTTATGATGTTAATTAAGTTTTTATGAAATGTATTTTGTTGGCCAGGATGGATGTTTTTCTTTTTTTTTTTTTGGCCTTCTACACTTAGTCACATGACTTTTCTGAAAGGTCTGGCAGTCTGGTCTTTGAAAAGAAGCACCTTGCTGGCCTACCAGTCACAGTGACTAACTATCCAACTTTTAGTTCACTGGGCAAAAAGCCATTAGCATGACCGCTCAAGCGCCCACCAGGGTCAAGTTACGGTCACCTGTGCAAGCCTGGTGCGCCAGTGAATTTTCTGACCAATATTTTACATTTTCTTATAACTTTAAGATCAATGGAACTTTCATTAAATGATATCCAATTATTTATTTATCTTTAGGAACATGCAGATGAAATATAACTGGGTTTTTTTTATACACTTTTGTATGAAATGTGCACAATTGTCACTTACTTACTTCAAATTATTATGCGAAAATGAAGTAAAAAATTGAGCTTACAGTGGCATAAAAATCATCTTGAAATGTAGAATCAAATGGTCAGTAGGGGATGTTAATTAGATGGTCTCTGCTTGAGAGACACAGCCAGTCAGCAGACAACAGGTTGATCATCATTAGGGTGTTAGTTTATCTTTAGCTTGTTGGTGCGTTGATGATAAGGTTTGTTTTATGTAATTTTATGTAATAAAGTGACTGATTGTTAAAAGTAGGTGTGTTGAATAACAAAGAAGTTAATAATGCTAAAAAGAGTGACTTCTCTTGCCACAATGCTCACATTATATACACAAGAATCAATTCAAAGGTCTGTTAACATTAATGTTAGCACTTTTGGTTGTGTTACAATCTTAGAGAGCTTTTGCGTGGTCTGCAAAATTGATGTTTCCATAGTGAAAGGTATCTTTGTTCTCTCATGTCTCATACCTCTTGCCCTGTGCTATATTTTGGCTATGGTAGAGTGTAACATTTCCCCTCCCTGGTCCCCATTAAATCCCATACCAAACCTATGGGCCCTCATCCAGCTCACACAGCGTTTCTCTAAAATATGATGCTTAGGGGTTATTTTGTTTGGAAATGCATTTCTGTAGTGCTTCATTTATAATCCAATAACTTCATCTGCCTTATCTATGTCTGTTGAAGAAACTGGTTGCGAGTGTAAGACTGCTACATGTACAAGCTGTCGTTGATCTTGTTATACTTTAATTCTTACTGCCTGTTTGCGACCACTGTGTCTATTGCTTTCTTTGTTAGTTGTTTGCAGATTTTTGGGGTTAAGTATCGGTGGCAAAAATATTTCCTACAAAGCTTCCGCCATGAAAAGCTAATATAACCATAAATTATTGTTTGATCCTTAGCATCTCTAGGCTTTTCCCTTTTCTTATTTGCAATAAATTCAAGCATCTTCTGCCGCACAGTCTGCACAAGTTTTTCAATCTGTCAGTGGGGTTCTTTTGCGAATGTTCCATTATGCCTGCTTAGTAACAAATACAAATGAAAAGAGGTTTTAACATATGCCCACATAAAGCGAAAAGGTAGGACAAAATAGTTTATCTTACTGAAAAAAAAAGTAAAACTATCCATATCTGTATAGCTATGTTTAAGTCAAACATGTAACATTTAGACCCTATGAAATTAACACATATTTTTCATAATCTACAGCTGGCGAAAATTTTCTATAACAACTTTATTCTCACCTCAAGAAGTAAATATGGAAAGCCTCAGTTCAAAGTTGCACAATGCTGTTATTTTTTTACATTTTAGGATACTGTTTTCGATGTTAAAATCTTCAAAGAAAAATGAATTGAAAACAATAAAAAAAAAATCGTTGGTTGCAAAATTTAATTATTATTCATTAAAATATGCAGTCACTTTTTTTTAACTTCATGAAACACCTTGTGCTTAATGGTTAATAAAACTCTCACTTAACGGATTTGAAAGAAACACACACTAAATGAGATTAGAAAAATTGAAGAACAAGACTGTAGTAAACATTTAAGCATCCGCATCCTAGATCAGGCATAAGGACTAGGTGACATTTATTAAAAAATCCTCACTTTTAATCGGACCAGTTATCTCCCCTTGCCTCGCACGCTGGAAGGGCCATAAAACCATTCCTATCAGCGGCACTCAGAGTGGTCACCGCATATCTGGGGTCAGCTAGTGATCAATCTCGCACCTTTGCGCAGGTAAGGCAACAAAGAAGGAAAATCTAAAGATCCACTTTTGCAACGGTTTTAGTCGCCGTGCAGCGGTTATTCTTCCAGTCTTTGTCTGAGAAGCAAACTGCTCTATCCCCCTCAGTTTGACTATTCATTTCATTTGTTGACTTTTCTGAGTTCTATTCTTCTCAGTTATGACCTTGCTTCAGGTAGTTCATTTTCCATTTTAGGGTATATTTTTTGCAAAATAACTGTGCGAATTTACACCGAGATCTAGATCTAGACTTTGGTAAAGTAAATAGCCTTTTTTTTAGATCAGATTGTGATTTTGTGAACTAGTGTATAGAGTATATATATAGTTTACATTTCTAGATCAGATTGTGATTTTGTGAACTAGTGTATAGAGTATATATATAATCTACATTTCTCGATCAGATTGTGATTTTGTGAACTAGTGTATAGAGTATATATAGTCTACATTTCTAGATCAGATTGTGATTTTGTGAACTAGTGTATAGAGTATATATATAATCTACATTTCTAGATCAGATTGTGATTTTGTGAACTAGTGTATAGAGTATATATATAATCTACATTTATAGATCAGATTGTGATTTTGTGAACTAGTGATATCAGCTATGGTTTGCACTGGTGTGAATATTGGTATTAACTCAGCTAGGCAGACAGTATTGTAAGTAATTGCAATGTAATTTAGTTATTATTTCATATGCTACTTGGATTCAGACCCCTGGCTGAGACAAGTGTATTCCTACTGTACTTTACTATGATCCAGGCTTACTTGTAAAATTGTGTATTTTATCTTCTTAAATTTATAAGCCTGCCTACTAACAGTGGTTCCCATGACCAGCTTGAATTGCACATGCTCACAATTCATGACTTATTTTTTGATGCGTTATGTAATGTGCGTTTTTTGGCACTACTGTTAAGTGTTAGTTTCCTGGATTTCATCACTTGTAATTCTATGCATGTCATGTACATTTTGTCTTGCAGTAGCAGGTTTTCTTTGTCAAACTGTTTTCATTACTTTATTATGGACTAATTTCAGTTCCCCTTCCAGGGTACCTGTTTTTGTCCTTGCATATTACTATTACTAGCTTTGCACTCTTTGCCTTTATAAATCATATATCATGTAGGACTACACCTCCTTGGTTTCTACTCTATGACAGTATGTGCGTGTAGGCAGACATGCTGTCTGATATAAATTTCTATTGGTTTTTTTTTTTATTATTACTCCCTTTGACTTTTTTTACTTTTCTATTTTTTTCAGCAAAGTTAGAATCTATGTAAGATTATAGTCATATTTTAAGCCTTGGGTCAAACTATTCCTGAGTATCTTTTCCTTTTCACTTATGGACCTTTAAATCTGTTTGATGACATTTCATTTTACTCTTCACTTGTGTAGTGTATTGCTTTTTTTACCTGCTCTCTTTAAATTCTCATTTCTTTAACTGTTTCTCTACCTTCAGTCGCTGGCGAGTTAGCAACTGGGTTTTTTTGTGTGTGTGTGTTTAGGTCAATAAAAGTATGAAACTTTTCATCACTGACTTGAGTTATTTCCTGGTTTCCTACACATAAGTCAAAATTGATACATTTTTTCAAAACTGTTTGCTGCTATAGAAATGATTATTCACCTTGTCAAAGCAGACAGCATCAATGGTACCGCAAACGTTGATGCCTCTAGGACTGATGCAAAACACTCCTTCAGCCTTGAGCCGTCGCTGGGAGAAGACAACACCTACAGCAAGAGCAGCTGGCAGGGCAGGCGGCACTGCGATGGTGATCAGGTCCAGGGAACGCAGAACGATATCTCCAGGCTCCTCCTCATCCTTGACCTGGGCTCAGGAAGTCAAATAAAGACAAAAACTGAGGAAATGGAAAAGAGAGTGACAGAAGACAGAATGTCAAGGATAGTTAGGATATTCCACTATGGCATAAAATTGCAAAGGGCAATCCAAGAAGGAGCAATTCTTCAATTCTTTAAAGAAACCCCCATTATACATTTTCCAGTAAAAAAAATTAGCCATATAAGAATCAATCTATAGCAGAGAGAAAAAATTGCAGATAATCTAACTACATAGGTTCACTATAGGAATAATCTGCACATCGCCAGAAATCTCAACAAAAGGCAGATAATAAACAGTATTGTGATTTCTACAACTTGAAACACTCCAGATCATACCATTAAAACAACAGTGTAGACAAAACCAATGGCAGCCACAAAAAACAGAAAAGCCATAAAGAAGTAGGAGTGGCGGTCAAACTTGAACTCAGCCGGCTTAGGGAACAGGATCGATCGGACAAGCTCACCCTTGGAGGTGGAGTAGCCTGTAACAAAGAGATGAAGCAGTGTCTATGTAAGGTTACATAGTAGCAAGCCATGTCAGGATGTATACACACTATCATATGCAGCAGCAACTTCAGGGGGGACCTAATGTTATGAGCAAAGGTCAGTTCATAACACACACTGCCATGAGTAGAACTTCTGCAGTAGGCCATAAGGCTAACTACTGTCTTAAACAGAAAGCCATGGCAGGTTACATCATTTATCAGCAGTAGGCCACACTTTGTTAGATTGCCATGAGCAGTAGATCTTATTATGATACACTATGTCATTAGGAGTAAATCATGTCATGACCTGATACATTCTGACATATGCAGCAGGTAATGTAGTAATATATATTGTGATAAGCTGTAAGCCATGTCAGGTTATATGCTGTTATCAACCTTAAAATAATATACACAATCATGTCACATTACATTCTATCCAGCAAATCATATGATGTTAATTACTGTCATAAGTAGCAGGCCTTATCTAAATATATGAGCAATTCTCAGGAGGTCAACCCGTAAGCGTTAATTTAGATCTGGACTTTCTTTTGTCTCTCTTTGTCTCAAAATTGAGCAATATCATAGAGAAAGGTGAAAATTTATTGAAAAAAAAAAGATTTGGAGATACTTCTTTAAAATATTTTTGTGTAATGTTTGGTTTTCATCACCATAGAATGATTTTCTGGACGTTATTGATGACACAAAAAGATTCAAATTTAGCTACCCTTGAAGCAAAAAATTCATACCCTTAATACAAAGAGTAAAAAAATAGACGTTATTATACATTAAAATATACTATTGATACTTGAAAAGAAAGACTCATAATTTATGGGAGCAAATGAATTCAATTTGTGTCATTGTTATGTCCAGATAAACTTGATCCAGAATTTTTTTGTTCGCGGCTTTTCAAATTTCATTTTAAGTTGACTGCATTTGATTCCTAGGCTAGAGTTAGTCTAGAACGTCTTCAGTGTTGATTAGGGTTTTAAAAATTAATCAATTTTGTCTTTCTGGATGTTTCAGTGACACAATTTCCTGTCGTTATAACATCTGGACGATTGTGAAGATCTTGTTAGTTCACAAATTGTTGCAAATAACTATCAAACTTAAAGACATGCACTGATTAATTTACCCAACTTAAGAATGAAGAACAGTTGAAGATGGACACAGAAATAGTCTTATATACTGGTTTTCACCAATACAGATTGATCTTCCCTACTTTATTGGTGACATAAAACAATTGAAGTTTAGCCAAGTTATAAGCAAAACAAACCATACCATTATTACTTTGAGGGAGAAAATAGATGTTATTAGTCATTAAAATATCATATTTAAGTAGCAAGACAAATAATAAATAGTATGGACTTCAATTTTTGCAATTGTAACATCGGGAAGAATTTATTCCAGAATTGTGTTGGGAGCTTTTAAACTAAATTGAAGTTCAGTGTAAGTTGACTGCATTTTGATTCCTCATCAAGAGCTAGAGTTTAATGGATCTACAGTATTGATAAGGAGTGTTAAAATAAGTACACATTTTGTTCTTCCTGATGTCAGTGACATAATGTCTGTCATTGTAACGTTGGGAAGAACTTGTTCCAGAATTTTGTGTTTGCAGCTTTTAAATAGATTTAGACTTCAATGTAAACTGCCTCCATTGTTATTCTCATCAAGAGCTAGAGCCTAGAGTGTCTACTATGTTGATAAAGATTCAACAAACTAATATACGAATATTTTGTTGTTCCAGATGTTTCAGTGACATAGCTTTTTGTCATTGTAACACCAGAAAGATCATGAAGAACATAGATCTACATCAGTTCACACGTTGTTGAAAATAATAATCAACCTGAAACTAAACTAAAAAAATTTTTCACACCCTAGAATTAACAAATTAGACTTAAAAACCCCTAAGAAACGGTAGTAATGGACCTATCTGCGTTATCATAATGTTGGAAGGACCATGTTAATGCCCAGTCTTTAGTATTCATTGCCAACATGCTTAGATTTATCTAAAAAATAGTCCGATTAAATCTTTTGAAACAAGTACTTTAAACAAAAGCGTCCAAAACGGTTGTTCAAATTTATAAGGGGCCTTAAATGCTTCTGGACGTTATGGTCAGGAATTTTTTTTTTCCTGGACATCATCCTACGATGGCATTGACAGAAATGGAAAGAAATAGCCCCTTTGACTATTGAGACTAATGTAGAATAAAGAAGGTTTTACAGGAAGAAAGAGGTCATTTCTGGTGAACTTAACAACAATGGTTTAGTCCAGGAAGTGAAAGTAAACAAGGAAAGAAGTATATTCTGGACATTATAGAATGACATGAAACGACCTAGTTTGTTTTCAGAGGCCCAATCAGATTTAAGAGTTTGCATTCACCCTGTTTATTGTGGGGAAGTGAATTTTATTTTTAGCACTCTAATCTGTACAAGTATGTAGCAAGATAGCTAGGCTTTTATAACAGCTGGTCTGCTATCATTAGAATATGTCTCTAAATGACATAAAGCATAATGTCCATATTAAAGATTAGATTTAAAAAGAATTGTGCTCTCCGTTAGTTCCGTTTTTTTTTAAGTGAAAAGCTACTGTATGATGAAAAAAAAATGAATGTGCTTGGAAGAATACAATACCATTCTTATCAGGAAATCTTTTTGAAATTGAAAAAAAAAACATATATGAAATCATCCAACTAGACTACTATTGACCTTTTGAGAATTGCTCGAATACTGTTATAGGCAGACAGACATATAAGGTTATGAAGTGCATATAAGCCACCTAGTAAATACAAATTCTCATTTTTATCAAATAAATACAAAATCTCATTTTTCTCAAATAAATATAAAATCCCATATTTATCAAGGAACTATGAAGGGTCTGCTTTAATATGATGAAAATACTGTTCTAAATAATTTTAATCTATTTCTTAATTGCCTTTCAGCAAGTTTCATGATTTTCATTTGTTTACATCCAATTATTTTAGTAAGGAACTCTTAGCGAGATTTGGATACCTTCATTTGTTGAATAAAAAAAATAACACACACATATATATTAAAAACAAAATACCACACTGCCTATGGATGTTCATTACATTTGTTTTTTTCTTTAAACTTTAAAGACAATGAATTGCTACTCTGTGATTTATTTGCCAATTCATCATGTTACTATAATTCTTTGCCAATAAAAAAATTCTTCAGAATGAAAACGCTGCTTTAGAATTTAAAAGTTTTCATATAGATATAGATAGGTAAAGATTGTATCTAGAAGGGCTGAAAAATAAAGGTTGGATTTTATCACACCAAAAAAAAATTTTAGTGTTTGCATGAACCTTATTGAGTGCCCCCCTACACACACACTGTTTTCTCTCCTGTTTCTACAGTCAAGAACATATTTTACCTCAGCAAATAAGCACACATAGGCCCAGACTTAGACAACTGAACTGATCACAACAAGACTGTGCATCACATACTTTCTGCCTGAAAGTCATAAGAATATTAACTTAACCAATTATACTCCCACGAAGACAATTTGACAGTCCACTTTCATGAGCTAAGCCTTACAACTGATCAATTCTGTGAGGTTAAAAGATAAATCCTACCTGTTCGCAGCACAACAGCTTTCACCTTCTGGTTACCGTAGAAACGCGTCTGGATGACGTGAGTCCCACAGAAGAGCACATGACGAGAGTGATGTTTGAGATCAAGGTCAGGCTCAAGGTCAGATGGGCTTGCACTCCCTGACATGGGCCCTGGATTTGGCAGAGTTGTCTTGGTGACTGGAACACTCTCACCTGATCGATTTAGTAAGATGAGAAAAGAGAAATAACTGAAAAGCGACAAAAGGCCTGAATCACTTCCGTGTGTTATGTGTATCTTATAATCTGGAAACAAAGTATAGAGCGTAAATAAGAATCTACAGAAATGATCCAAAATAAAGAGCCAAGAGTTTCCAGTCAAACAAACAATAAAAAAATATTGCCTGGTGAAAAATAATTGTATGTCTACTCACCCTAATAAGTATAGCATAATTATAGAACAAGCACTTAGAGGATTCTCATCACCGTTTGCTACAGTGTGTTATGTTCATCTTACCAGTAAGCATGCTTTCATTGACGATGCAAGTCCCAGTTATGAGGACGGCATCGCACAACATGTCACAACCCTGTCTCGGGATCTCTATCACATCACCTGGAACCAGTTCATCTGAAGAGATTTCTTGATATTCTGAAGGTGACAAGAAAAATTATTGCTAGCTCAATAAATCAATTCGATCTCAAAGTCTTTGAATTTCATTATAAAATCAATTGCTATTTATCAGTATCATTTTTTTTAAATGCAAATGAAGATGAATCCTATTTCATGTTTCTTTGAATAAATTTGAGAATCACTTGTTTCACTCGCTGTATGATTTTCCTGTGCGTTACACAAGATCGGCCATTTTCTCGTGGAGCCGATCTCGGGCAGCGCATGGGATGACCTTTAATAATTTTTTTCTCGCCCGCTGTTGTGTCAATTGCTTTAAGTGAATACTCCTATGCAAGCACAGCACCTTAGTTTCTAATTTGTGAAGACGGGAGTGGAAAAGAGCCGATACTTTTATTTTTACGAATTTTTTTTATGAGGTCCCTTCTGCGAGACACAGCCACGCTAGATCTAGATCTAGTAAACTTTCACATGCAGGCAAATTATGTAATGGATTTATTTTTTAGGGGGGGTCAGTTATATAAAAATTGTCTACATTTCAAAAATCATTTCAAAAATAAAAGCATTTAATCTTTAGTATTCAAATTTGTTTTATTTTAAGTCTATTTTTTTTTAATTTGATGGCCAAGTTTCATGTAAATTGATTAATTAAGAATGTCATGGTAATCTTTTTAAAACTGCCCTGAAACGCCGGCCTTTAAAGCTTGCAAACCTAAAAATAGCCCAGGTTTGAGTGAATTAAATTTACATCAATGTTCAGATAGCAGTTACAAAATAAAAAAAAAAATAATATCACAACTGGTGTCTATCAGGTGCCTTTTTCTCACTGATCAAGTGTGGAGAAAACATTTTGTGATGACCAAGAGTTAGATATGGAGAACAATGGCCTTAGCTTCTTGAACAATACCTTTAATCTTCAAATACAGTTAGAGACTATTCTTTTAGCTTAAGGATGATTGCTATATTCCGTCTAATATTCCACTTTATTTCATTCTTATGCATTAGAATGCTGCAATAAAATTCCACCGATAAAGCAAGCATGTCACTGAATACGGCATATTGTTTCCCAAAACACACAAAAAGTATAAATCTTGTGGAAGAGGCCAAATCAATGATGTTTTAATAACTATATATCAAAAACCAACCATGCAGATAATGCTCTTATTTGCATAACCTGAAAGGAAATACACCTAGCAAGAAATAAAATTCCCCCCCCCCCCCCCCCCTCAGAATGCAGGAGGTTGAAATCTCCCGAGTAGACTATTTCTTTTCAATATTTTTTTCAAGCGTCTATCACACCTTTAATCTGATGATGATAAGAGCTTGCTTGAGAGAGCAGTAGAAGGAAGTCAGCTTACCCGTTCCACCACGACAAACAGAGACAATAGTGTTCTTGGAAATAGTGTTCCTCAAAGTGCGTTCAAACTGGAAAAACAAGTCGGGCAAGATTAGGTTTGAGGTTCTGAGGATCTAGTACACTTGTGTGAGTGTGTATGTGGGAGAGAGAGAGAGAGAGAGAGAGAGAGAGAGAGAGAGAGAGAGAGAGAGAGAGAGAGAGAGAGAGAGAGAGACAGACAGACAGACAGACAGACAGACAGAGAGAGAGAGAGAGAGACAGACAGACAGAGAGAGAGAGACAAACAGACAGACAGACAAATGTGAAGACAAAATGTCAGACAAAAAGAGATAACTGATGGTAGATAAGTATGTCAACAGAATTGAAATCAGGATACTTATGTAAGATTACAAGAGTACCTTTCTGTCATACTCATGGTATAGCCTAACTACTTTTAATGTAGCAATAAGACTAAGAATGGAAAAAAAGGAAATTTCTGCTGACATCAAAAAATTACATTTAGCTTTCTTTTCCTAAAATGCACATTGACAAGGAAATATTTCAATATAAAATGTTAGAAATGAGGATCATAGTGAATAGGCAAAAGAGGGATAGAGGGTTGGGGCAGACATAGAGAGAGAGACAGAGATACAGACAAACAGACAGAGGAACAGAAAGAGAGAGAGAGAGAGAGAGAGAGAGAGAGAGAGAGAGAGAGAGAGAGAGAGAGAGAGAGAGAGAGAGAGAGAGAGAGAGAGAGAGATGTAGACAGGGGTCATAACTCAGGTCAAAACTCACCAGCCTAGTCTGATAGACAGTGAGGATGATGGATAAAGTTGTAACGAAAACGATGCAGGATGCATAGATGTAATACTCATCAGCGTACCATACACACATGGAGAACAATTGGAAGATGGTAAATGGCGACAATACCTAGGGAAATGTAAAGAGAGGAAAACGCAAACACATAAAAACACCTTGATCTAGACTTTTCTTTTTTGCTATAGAAACTGCAATAAAAAAAGAGTTTGGTATCTGAAAATTTTTAAGTATCTTGTTGAAACATCCTTCGATCACCATATGGCCTGAATGGAGATGTCTTTATTACATGACATTACCTTACATTTTCTTCTATATTGAAGAAACCAATATCTAACTGAACCATAAAAAAATTATGGTATTAACTTTTATTTACCAAGGTTGGCTGTGCAGCATGCTTCACCTATGGCAAACAAGACTGCCTCATTACTTTGAGATATTTAATTTTTGTCATCAGCTGAATATCAACTTTGATCTTGGAATTAGTCAGCACCATATGAATATATATATACGATTAGAGCTTAGATTAAGCAAAGTAATGAGAACATGTGAGGAATTTTACCTCCTTGTAGAGAAGAGTTACAATTGGGGTCACATGGACTTCTATGGAGTTTGCTCCATACAGGAAGCGCCTGGACAAAGAAAGGGTAGAGTGGATTAATCTTGATAAAAATGGCAGTTTTTTACTTCTCTTGCTTTCTCCTCCCCTTATCTCCTACACATCTACATGTCAACTCTTTGTCTCTTAAAACCCTATACACTCTTTGCCTGAATGTCTATAGTAATAAAAAATATTATTTGATGATCTTTAAAATAACCTTGAAACTTTATTTTTTCTCATTTTTTTTCCACTTTCCATTGGGGTGAAAATCATCTGAAGGCAAGTTCCCTCAACATTAAATACAAAGGACAATGCTCTCATGTAAGGCAGACAGTAACCTTTTGCATATAATGGTTCCCTGCTGTTTGAAGTAGGTATTATATAAATTTTAGAGTCTTCACATTTCTGTTTTTGGTGGATGGCTTCAATGAATTTCAGTTGCGAATTTCAGTCTGCTATGAGCCCTTCTGGTAAACTATCTGAAAACTATGACTTGATTTGTGTGCAGTAAAACATTAATAAATGGTCTTAAATAGTATATGCCATAATAAGTCCCAATCAGGTATACAATAACATGTTGTTGTTTTTTTTGGACCATGTCCCTTACCTGCTTCCGATACATTGTATTAAAGTAAACAAATGGAGATTAAAAAAAAAAAAAAAAACACTTGTCGCAGAACCAAGACATTATTTTGAGAAATTTTTTCTTTTCTTTTTGATTTTGATGGTGTTTATAGCTTAATCATTTTCAAGATCTTAAAGATACAATTATTATTACAGGAATGATTGTCAGTTAGCAGCTTTGGGTATGAAACTTAACCAAAAAATTATCGTAATTAAATTTCTTTTCTGATGATATTTGAATATGCATTGGGTAGAGACAAGATATTGAAGAAACCAGGGTTATGAGTGCATGTCTGTGTACCTGTCTTAACTTTTTCATCTCTTTTTTCTCACTCCCTATCCTGTATTCTTTCTTTCTTTTTGCAGACCTACCTTTTTATTTTCTATTCATCTCTTTAACTTTAACTCTTTTTTCTCTCTAAATTTCTATGATCGTTTGCCTATCTGTTTGTCTGTCTGTCTATCTCCCTCTCTCTTCTTGGCCTCACCTCTTCCTCTGGTCATTCTCTGAGAGCCCCTCAGATCTGTGGAAGTGGGACAGCTTGTGGCCTTTGTCCAAGCCTCTGTAAACAGAAGAAAACATTTCATTTATCATAATAAAATTGCTTAAAGCTTAAATAAGAAGTTCGGGGTTGAATCTTGACGTGGGCTATCTGGTGGTGAGTTAGAATCTCACCTAATAAGGCCGATCCAAATCTTGACAAGAGTCTAAGATTCTCCATGAATGCGCAGGTTACAATGACATTACACTTAGACATGCCTCTGGGGCTGAAATTGAGCATTTGTAATTTCTTGCCTTAAGTACATGTACCAGTTACGACCCTTAAAGGCTAATAATCACCTAGAGAGGTTAGAGGATCAAAAATCAACTAAACAACCAAATTACCGAAGTTTACAGGTCGGTGGTCGACGAACAAGTGTGACACTGATGCAGCTGCATTGTGTGTGCAACAAAAGAGAAGGGGAGAGACAGAGTGACGCTGGGAAAACCCATAGATGCCGCTGTAAAAAAAGGATTATACACGGAACATCTCCTCCATTAAGTACTAGAGACATAATTGTATGGTCTTGAGAAATTAAAAAATAGTACTGTATATAAGGAGAAGGAGAAATTGATCTACGTCTAGCCTTAACATCAAATTCTTACATATCCTGATACAACAGTATTAGAGTAAAATGAAACTTTGAGAACAAATACAGGTTTCTTGATGAAGTAAACATATGCAGTGTATAGAAAAACTGGATGCTCAAGGAGGACCGTGGGTCACAGGTATAACATTGAGACATTGAATTCACGGTACATTAAGCACAATTTAAATAAAAAAAAAAAACAGCAAAAATCTTTACTTGCTAGAACGTAGAAAGAGTACAATTTCTTAAGTCTCAGGAATTGACACTTTCAGAGATGAAGCATTTAGGGCTAAGGTTACATGAGCTTAATGGGTTAATAGGGGGTATGTTAATATTGCTGGTTGGGACCAGCGGTAATTAGCCTACAAGTTTGTCAGCTTGTTTTATGGTCCGTCCTGAACGAGTGGTGGAATGGTTTGTTTTCTCTACCGCTTCAGGGGTCTGATTCGAATCCTTTGTTGTTAGCTTTGTGCCGGTGAGGGTTCCACATTTTGTGGTTTTAGATGCACTAATTTCGGGGCTCGTATTAACAGGAGACATACATGATGTGTTTTATCATCAAAGGGAGCGGGGCGGATTAGGAAACAACATTTGTGTTTGCGAAGAAATTGCTTATTGCGTTTACATGTTTTCTTGAGAACACTGTCAGTGAGTGGGATGATAGTTTGAGTACTGG
Organism: Elysia crispata; assembly: GCA_033675545.1. Classification (NCBI taxonomy): domain Eukaryota; kingdom Metazoa; phylum Mollusca; class Gastropoda; family Plakobranchidae; genus Elysia; species Elysia crispata. The sequence continues at coordinate 510,001 of JAWDGP010000665.1, forward strand.
GCTGGTGAGGTTGTGAGGCTTTCAGTAGGAGTTTTGCGCAGGTTGAGGAGTCCAATATAGGAATCTTCCTTGTACTTTCGCCATCTCATCATCAAATTCTTGATGACTTTCACAGCAGCCTCGGCTGCCCCGTTGGCCTTTTTATTGCCAGGAGTCGATCTGACGTGTTGGAATTTCCACTCACACAAGATTTGGGAAAATTCCTCAGAGGTGTATTGCGTGCTGTTGTCGTTAATCAACACCTCAGATATGCCATGGCGAGCAAAGTGGTGTTTCAGTTTGTGAATCACCGTAGAGGTCGAATATTTCTCCCACTTATAGAAAATACATCGGCCCCAACTTTCTGCCAAGGACGAGACGGCACTTCATGTGTGAGCAGTGGTTGCTCAGGTTGGCGCGCACAGCAAGTGGCACAAGTATCGCACGATTCAACAAACGCGCGAATTTCGTTGAACATGCCAGGCCAGGAGATTAGATCACGAGCATGACGTAGGCATGACTTTATACCATGGTGGCCCGCATGCACTTTCACTTTGAGGTCGTGACGGAGAGAGCTCGGTAGGACTATGCGGTCTCCGCGTAGAATGACGCCATCTTGTACTGTGAGCTCATCACGATGACTGAAGTAGGGAAGCAAACAACTGGGGAGGTCGGACTTAAGGTCAGGCCAGCTTAGTAAGATGATCAGCTTTAACTGCGATAGGGTAGGGTCAAGTGCAGTTGCGGTTTTGATTGCGCTCAGACAAGAATCGTTGAAAGGACTGAAGGAAATAATTATTGTTGACAGGAAGGGACTCAAGTGAGGATAAGGAAAAGGCTTGTTCAAAGTTGTCGTCTTGGAGAAGTAGAAGCTTCATCTGTTCAGCTGCTCATAAGCCCAGGACTGGCTGAACGTCCTGTTCACATACAACAAATTCGACGTTGAACTTCTGTCCTGTCTTGGCGTTTTTAAGGATTTCCCGCGTTTTTCCCACACTAGAGAGTGTAGTACAGCCCAAAGTGGTGAGGGAGGTAGTGCCAGGTAAGAAATATTTGGCATACTTTTTGGGTGGGAAGGACATTGACAGAAGCACCAGAGTCAATGAGGAAAGGTACTGGTATCTTGTTGACTATCATATCGCAACGCCATTTTGCTTCTTCATTCCTGAACGATCCTGTTGATCCAAGCAATCTCGGACTGGCTATCTGATGATTCAAGGAGGTTCACTTCTGTACGACTTGTTGCTTTGCACATGCTGGCAAAGTGATTGCGTCCATGACACTTGGTGCATTCTTTGACGTAAGCAGGGCACATGCTCTTCAGCATCTGATGTCGCCGACCACAATATTTGCAGCTCGCCGAATGGGGAGGAAGTGAGGAGGGTTGAAGAGGTTTGGAGGACTGAGAATGACGCTTAGGTTTAGGGACTGCGTTGACAGTTTCAGCAGTCTGTGGAGCCATAGTCATCGTCCGTCTGTGTCTGTCGGCGTCTTCGGCCGCCTCTCACACATCGATAGCTTTCGCTAGAGTGAGATGGCGGATTTTTAGAAGGTCACGTTGAATGTCCTCATCTCGGACACCCAAGACAATTTGGTCACGCAGGATGGAGTCGAGGCACTAGTCACAGTAGTTGCATGACTTGACAAGCCGGCGGAGATCACTATAAAACGCTTCAAAGGTCTCTCTGTCCCTCTGAGAGCGATAATTAAACTGAAAACGTTCATACCTCGCCTACAGTAGATGACTCAAATCAAGCTAACAGGTCATTCACAGACCTCTCAGACTCGGTTTGGGTGAAGGAGAAACCGTTGTAAACTTTTAAGGCATCGTCGTCAAGACAATGGAGGAATAAGGCAACTTGGACTTCACGTTTCAAGGAAGAAACTTGTGAGAGCACAGCATATGTGTCCCAGCGTTGTTTATTTAATTTCCACGATTCTTGGATGTGAGCGCCTTGAAGGAGGTTTCAGGCCAGCAATAAGCGCTCGAGGAGAAACACTGTCATTCAATGTTAAGGAATCAAGATCGAGGGTTTGAGACTCGTTCTGGTTGCTCATGTTGAATCAATTCACAAGAAATTAAGAAATAAATTAAGGAAATAATAGTCCGAGTGAGAAAATCAAAGTATCCGATCAAATGAATAAACCAGTGCCACCATGTTGCGTGATGTAGTTGTTGGGTTCAAGGTTTATTAAGTAGAACGAACAGACGACGAGGCAAAGTATAGATCTAGATACTTTTATTAACGAAGTTTACAGGTCGGTAGACAACGAACAAGTGACACTGATACGAGGACACTGGTACAGCTGCATTGTGTGCGCAACAAAAGAGAAGGGAAGAGACAGAGGGACAGACAGAGTGGCGCTGGGAAAAAACCATAGGTGCGGCTTAAAAAACATATACATACACGGAACAGGTCTTTTTGTTGCTTTTGACATTTTCATAATTCTTTCAAGCCTTACCTTTTGACCGGCATCATTTGTCACAAAAAATCTCTGATAAACAGGGGACACTACTGTGGATGAACTTTATCAAACAATCAATGATAAAAACAAACGAGACAGAATTATCGGTCTACCCTACTCACCTAAGCGGAATAAATCCCCGCATCTCTGGATCCCAGATATACTTCAGCTTCTTCACCACAAAGAATCGAATGAGGCTGTCATCACTCTGAAAGTCAAAGCAGAAAATCGTGAATGTCGACATGCCGGTTAAAAAAAAAAATGTATCCAAGTGATAATGAATAGACATTTATAATGATATAAAAAAATAAATTATTAATTTCTGTACCACATTTGATGCACTTTCTTTTAAGTTTTTAAGTATTTTTTTTCTTGAATCGTATTCTCTCTCTCTCTCTCTCTCTCTCTCTCTCTCTCTCTCTCTCTCTCTCTCTCTCTCTCTCTCTCTCTCTCTCTCTCTCTCTCTCTCTCTCTCTCTCTCTCTCTCACAGTCACTCACCCTTCCCTCCCCCACTCTCACACCCTCCTCTCATTCTTCCTTGTCGTAGAACCAGGAGACCGTTGCTCTTTACACTGTACATGTGTTCATAAAGATCTCCAAGCATTTGATTATCATACATGCATAGATCAGAGTATCACCAAGCACGACAAAGTAGGGTTCAGTACCTCAGGGCTATAAATGGTTGTGTCCCTTGCCCGTTTGTTCATGAAGACATGTTTCGCTGGCTGCTTTACTTTCACTCTTCACCAAAGACCAAAAAAAAAAAAAAAGAAAAAAATATATATTTATTTAAATATATAAAGGGAAAAAAAGAAATACAAAACGTACCAATAAATATGGGCCTATATTAACTTTGATTGCGTAAATTGTAATAAAAAGGACCAAACCAATAAACTAGCGAAAATGGAATAAACATAAAAAAAGTAACTATGGAGGCAGTGATGTTTATTGCAGTGAGGCTATTTGTAGTTGTAGGTAAAAATTGAACACAAAGCAACATTTGATTGGATCAAATTTCTTTTCAGGGAAGAGATGGTAAAAGAGAGGAAAGAGAAAGAGAAAAAAATAAAGTAGAAAGAAAAGGTGGAAAAGGGTTGAGGTGTAAGGGGTAAAGAGGAGGGGGGAGGAGGTGGGGTGGGGGGAGAAAAATCAAACTGAAGATAGTTATTTCTACAGGAGTCTTCACTATCGTGTGTTAAGAGGAATGAGATAGGAAGACTGAGAGGAATAAAACAAATCTGCATGGCTCTTCTACTTGCTTGCCGGACTGTCTATCTGATGACTGCTCTATGTTTATTCGTCCATATTGTTCGTATTTGGTAAGAGTTATTTCTTATTTTTGTGGAAATTGTACACTCCTTACTTGTTTGACTTAACGGCAGTCAACATGACCAACATAGTTTTGATAATCCTCATGGATAGTATATCGACATACTATACTAAGGCTGAATCCATCAATATAGCCCACAAATTTGCTCTAATTCTCTGATGCCCGACACAGAAAAAGAAATTTGCAACATCAGTGACAGGATTGATTGGCGTCGCTCCCCTGAGATTCTTTAACAAAAGGCTGTGTGTTTTCTGATCACAGCATTAACACAGAAAAAGGGGGGGGGGGGGGGCGAGAGTGAGAGAGAGAGAGGGTTCGGGATAGGAGTCTAATGTAAAAGCCTGTGGATTAATTAAGGCTTCTTTACACAACAGAAATGGGAGGAGGGAGGAAGAGAAAAGGAAGGCTGAGAAGGAATGTGTGTACATGCATGTGTATGGGGGTGGGAAAAGGGGGGGGGGGGGGGTTGTTGATGGTGGCGCAGTTGTCAGGGTGGAAGAGGAAGGAAAAAGCAACTTACCCGGTTCCGTTGCGTGTGATAGTGTGAACCTTGGCGACATGATAGCTATTTTGCTGGTCCTGGGGAGGGGGGAAGGAAGCAATAATTCTACTCTAGAATTGCAGTATAATCCATCGGACGATATTTCGTCTCGCGATTAGTTTAAGCGGGCGAAATCTTTACCGCAGCTCCTGTCATGCATGACATCAATGACAAGCGATTTCTTTAGTTTTACAACGGCAGAATAATGCCATGGAGGTGGTTCTTCTAACTGAAAGCATATTGAAAGCTTCAAATTAGCAAAACGTATCTCGAGTTTGTTTCATAAAACAAAAGGATTTTACTGCAACTAGGCTTGACACTGCGGGTTTTGTGGAAACAAAAGTAATGGGAAGCAAGAAATAAAGCACACCTTTCACAGTTTGAACAGGCTTGTGTAAGAGAAGCTAAAAAAAAACCATCTGAGGCACATTATTTTGAGCTGGTGCGTCTTTCTTGTGATCAACAATCAGGCAAAAGACAAGACACGAGGGTCTTTTTTCATCCTCATTATCATCATCATCGTCGTCATCATCTTCATCATCGTCATTATCACCTTCATCAACGTCATCATCGTCGTCATCATCACCTTCATCAACGTCATCATCGTCGTCATCATCACCTTCATCAACGTCATCATCGTCGTCATCATCACCTTCATCAACGTCATCATCGTCGTCATCATCACCTTCATCAACGTCATCATCGTCGTCATCATCACCTTCATCAACGTCATCATCGTCGTCATCATCACCTTCATCAACGTCATCATCGTCGTCATCACCACCTTCATCAACGTCATCATCATCGTCATTATCATCTTCATCAACGTCATCATCGTCGTCATCATCACCTTCATCAACGTCATCATCGTCATCATCATCACCTTCATCAACGTCATCATCATCGTCATCATCACCTTCATCAACGTCATCATCGTCGTCATCATCACCTTCATCAACGTCATCATCATCATCATGTTACCATCAGCACCGCCTTCACAACTTTCAATATCATCATCATCCTCATCGTCATCATTGTTACCATCACAGCTATCAATATCGACAACATCATCATCATTATTGTTACCATCAGCACCACCATCACAACTATCAATATCGACAACAACAACATCATCATCTCGTGTCACCTCTATTCATACCGACCAACCGGTGGCTGAGCGGTTAGAATGTTAGTAGCGCCTGGACATTCACGTCTACGCGGGTTCAAACCCAACAGGTCAATCTAGGGCCTCTTTTTTAATTCTGTCTTGCCTCAAGGGAGCCTATATTTGATATGCGACAAGGCGTGAGATTACCGGGAGAAGATGGGCTGTACCAAGCAACAAACAGCCACCGACTTAGATTACCGGGAGAAGATGGGCTATACCAAGCAACAAACAGCCACCGACTTAGATTTCCGTAATAAAGAGAGGGAAAAAAAATACATGCGGCCGCATTTAGGGGGAAAAAAAAAATGCTGTTCTCAAATACTTGCTGGTAACGATAAATATACCAAAAATAAATAAATAAATAAATAAATAAAATTCCCATAGATTTTCGCGTGATTTACTTTCCATTGCTTTATATCAGTCTTGATATACATTTATCTGTGCGTAATAGCAGCTCACAGTATATATAAGACTATGAAAATAGAGGATGCCATGTCGCCAGTAAAACGGTTTATAGTTTACTAAAAAGTGCTGTCTGTTAATTCGTGCTGTTTTGCACTGTGTGTAAAAAGAAAAAAAACCGTTCATTGAAGGTCAAGTTTTCCTTAGAAATTGCATCCTGCTATACCCTTTTTTTATACGCCAGTGTCTATCAAAGAAAACACTGTTTTCCAAAGAAATATTTCTTTATTTTTTTTTTTAATTTTTAGGAAACGTCCAACCATTTTCATACAATACAAATCTTTAAAAAAGATCATGCGATCCTCTGAAGCATCTTAGCATGATAAGTTTCCAGCATAATATACACTAGTAATGATACAAAAATAAGACAAAACAAGCAAAACACAGAGACTGAAGCCCGGGGACCACCTTTTACGGTGGACTGGGCTTGGTCCACTCTTCATTCTATCATTCAGTTTAACCCTTTAGAGGATCCTTTTTTTTTTTTTTTTGGCAGGTTTATTATCAGAACGGTTCTCGAGTCCCCTGTCTGGAGACTGGAACCCTCGCCACTCACCTGCAGCACGACCTGCTCGGCCGCGACCAGATGACACGCGCGGCACTGACACCACACCTGGAGCTGAGGCAGCCAGTAGAAGAGCAGTCTGAGGGCGCCAGCGGTCACCAGGTAGCCGAGCCACGTGAGGTACAGTCTCCAGCGGCTCAGCTCGTACCCTCTGATCTCCTGCAGCGGTTGGTGGCATGATCAAACACCAAGACATTCAGAGTTATGATGATGATGATGATGAAGAAGAAGAAGAAGAAGAAGAAGAAGAAGAAGAAGAAGAAGAAGTTATATTTCTTATTTGTAATTAATTTTTTGTTATTTTCATCTTTACAGCACATTTTGATTGTTGTCCAAGGTACAAATATAGAAATCGGAAGTCAATTATTTCGAAAGTTACAACGTTTCTTCCCAATTTTTTTTACCAAGTTTTTAAATTTATACTCCACTTTCATATGATCATCCACAGGAACTTAAAGGTCGGTGGCATTTTTTTCTGTGACTCTTTTTTGACGGACTTGGCCACAAGTTCGATTCAAGTTATTAAAAAATAGAACCCAGATTGTAATAAGTAGACAGCTCTATGCATTTTTTTTTTTTTTGCGTTTTTGTTTGTATTATATTGAATATTATACACACACATAATATTGTAAGTGTACTGTACAAGTCAAGGAAATGTATTGGTTAGGTTGGATACAGGCATAAACGTCATTTACAGAATTGCCGGGTTAATTGTTTGTACTAATAATTAAACGAGCCTTTTACAGGTTTCCACCATAAGTTGATTAAGTAAAAGAAACGAGTCTCAAGTCTCTCTGTCTGTTGTGGTAATGAATAGTTACTATAGCGTTAAGGTAAAATAAACCAACCCACACTTTTTGTATCTTTTAGGGTCCATTTTTTTTCCCGATTTATTGACTCAATGGTTGTGATTTAAAAGCTTCATTATCTTTCGGCAAATAGGTTAAGCTTTCTCTCGTTAAAGAGGGTCACCTGGAGGGGTGGCCGAACACATTGATTTAATTGCCTCCCCCTTCCCCTCATCCCCCCTCACCCATACATATTCACACCTGCCGCTTCGTTTTGCTGTATGCTGTTGGTGGTGGCGGTGGTAGTGGTGGTTTTACTGTTGAGTTTGTCTTATCTTGATGCGTAGGGCCAATGATCATTTCATTTTTTTAAATAAAGCATTAAAGTCGTGACAAATTGGTGGTGTCTTTCAATGGATGTGGGTAAAGACCCAGAAGACACCAAAATAAACCTGACATAATGTCTCGCTAAACGATAAAAACTTTTACATTTATGACCTAAAACTGATTCTTTAAGAATCATTTTTTTTTTTAATTCCATTACAGCTGTGCAGATTTAAAGTTGGAGATTGATTTAATAATTGTTGTCAGATTGCTTCGTCGGTGGAGTTTTGTACTGACAATAAGAGGTCTGGGCTCGAACCCTAGTCCGGTCACTGTATCTTTGGCTTTAATTCAGGCATAAATATTTAGCCTTGCCGTAACCTGTTTAATCAGCCTTATATTTCCGGTTTGATAGAGAGCCGTCAGTCCTCATTTATATTCTTCTGAAAACTAAAACAACGTTAACGTATCGCAACGTATCGAAACAGTAAACACAGCTATTATTACCGACATCTAACCTTTTGATGACTCGAAATGTTTAGTTCAACCCCTATCACCATTTTTCTCAAAACACACACGAATCAATGAGTACACACAGCTGTAAGTCACAGGGTTTGATTGCCGTAGTAGTAGTAGTAGTAGTAGTAGTAGTAGTAGTAGTAGTAGCAGCAGCAGCAGTAGTAGTAGCAGCAGCAGCAGCAGCAGCAGCAGCAGTAGTAGCAGCAGCAGCAGCAGCAGCAGTAGTAGTAGTAGTAGTAGTAGTAGCAGCAGCAGCAGCAGCAGCAGTAGTAATAGCAGCAGTAGTAGTAGTAGTAGTAGTAGCAGTAGTAGTAGTAGCAGCAGCAGCAGTAGTAGTAGCAGTAGTAGTAGTAGTAGTAGTATTTTTCCTGGTTATTGTAAAAAAAATGACGTAATTGTAGCTTGTAACGTGACATAGCTGTATTTGAAGAGTGTAAAGCGACAACATAATTTAAGTTCTGAAGAACGGAAAATGCTAGACATTAATAATCTGTTCTTACACTCAATATTCAGCTCTGAATTGAACGCTCCAAGTTGTCAGAACATGATTTCAGTTATTATTATTTCATCAACGGACTGCTCAGAAGAACTTTTTGACGGAACACCCCTCCTCCCACTTAACCTGTGCCTTCTTCCCACGCATTTTTTTACGAGGATCACCTACACACACGCGTTAATTCCCTATTTTAAGCCCCAACCCCCTTTATCTCCGTTCAAAGCGCATTGCGCAATATTGGTTGGGTTTTACATAGAGCTAATAATAGATCACCGGCGACTCTATGAATTTAAATTGTCTTTAGCGCTATTTGGTACTCACCCTCTCCAATGCCCTTAAAGAGAATCTTTTATTTACAGAGAAAATGGGACATAGAGAAAAGAGGGAGTAGATAAATAGAGAGAGCAAGAAAGAGGGGGGAAAAATCCATTAATACATGCATTGTGTAAAACAAAACATAGTTCCCATGAGTCCTTGGTAGATTTAGGAACTGCAAATTAAAATTTGCAAAAATCTAAAATCTACAAGTCGTTTTAAGTAATGGCTATAAAAAATCCATATATAAATGCATTATTATGACAAAATAAACCTAAGAACAATTCCTTTGAGTACTTTGTAGATTTACTCAACGGAAATTAAATTTGTAACAATCTTGAATAGACAGGTAGTCTTAGGTGGTGGCTATTAAAACTAAAGATCACTGATTCTTTTCGAAAAAAACGTTTCGTTAATAAATAGTTTTCCTCGTCAAACAGTTGAAGATCTACTATTACATTCTGCTAAAACGCTCTTTTTTTCCATATTTACAGTATCAGAAATCAATTCCAGAGCCGAAAGAGGGTCTTCGCCCCCCCCCCCTCAGTTTTAAACTTCCCACAATTTTGTGATCTACTATAACTCAAGTGATCTAAGTCACCAGCCTGTGCTTACACGCTCAGTATATATTGTTTCTACGTATACTTAGAGCTTATTATTAGATCAATTGCGCTCTACCCATGAGCAAGAGGTCCCGCCACTCGTTTTTCAAATCCCGTGAAACAAGGGCGTTGGGCGTGGTAGACGGAACCGGTCCAACGAGTTATTAAAAGCGAGCTGGCTGCAAGGGCGTTGGGCGTGGTAGACGGAACCGGTCCAACGAGTTATTAAGAGCGAGCTGGCTGCAAGGGCGTTGGGCGTGGTAGACGGAACCGGTCCAACGAGTTACTAAGAGCGAGCTGGCTGCAAGGGCGTTGAGCGTGGTAGACGGAACCGGTCCAACGAGTTACTAAGAGCGAGCTGGCTGCAAGGGCGTTGGGCGTGGTAGACGGAACCGGTCCAACGAGTTATTAAGAGCGAGCTGGCTGCAAGGGCGTTGGGCGTGGTAGACGGAACCGGTCCAACGAGTTATTAAGAGCGAGCTGGCTGCAAGGGCGTTGGGCGTGGTAGACGGAACCGGTCCAACGAGTTACTAAGAGCGAGCTGGCTGCAAGGGCGTTGGGCGTGGTAGACGGAACCGGTCCAACGAGTTACTAAGAGCGAGCTGGCTGCAAGGGCGTTGAGCGTGGTAGACGGAACCGGTCCAACGAGTTATTAAGAGCGAGCTGGCTGCAAGGGCGTTGGGCGTGGTAGACGGAACCGGTCCAACGAGTTATTAAGAGCGAGCTGGCTACAAGGGCGTTGGGCGTGGTAGACGGAACCGGTCCAACGAGTTACTAAGAGCGAGCTGGCTGCAAGGGCGTTGGGCGTGGTAGACGGAACCGGTCCAACGAGTTATTAAGAGCGAGCTGGCTACAAGAGCGTTGGGCGTGGTAGACGGAACCGGTCCAACGAGTTATTAAGAGCGAGCTGGCTACAAGGGCGTTGGGCGTGGTAGACGGAACCGGTCCAACGAGTTACTAAGAGCGAGCTAGCCCCACAGGACAGTAACTGTTAGTAAACAACCACGCTGAGCCCGGAAGACGGGACCCGCCCAGCTAGATTGCCAGGCCAGGAAACTCGCCCCCTGCCACTGTAAACATCCGGTCGGGGCGCCATTTTGTATCATTCACACTTTCACTTTCGGTTCTGTGACCGCCCACATTTGTACTCTGACTTATATCTACTATATCCAAGAAACTGATAGATAACTTAGGAATCAATCACCACATCTCTTTACTGCATCTCGCCGATATCCATCACGTTCCCTGTTGTACTCGTTCCCATCAATATTATAAAAAATATTAGCCAAAGCCAACAAATTGTTGGATTGGCCTGTGCTGTGTTCCGGTGTGTTATTCTACGACTGCCTCATTCCATCTTCTAGCAGCATCTAGATAACTATCCGCCTCCATCTAGTCACACACTCGCCATCCCCTCTATCTACCACCAGGTTACCATTCTACGTCCCACGTAGTACCAGGCTAGCTAGGTTTAGTTTTAGATTCCATATCCATTCGGCGGCAGTCCCACTCACTTCCGCATTTTACATCTAAACTTGGCTCTCCTTTGCTTCTACTGGAAGTAGCACTATATCGGTGCTCATCTACTTCCCTACGGCCCATCCATCCCTTTAAGCTACGGCATCCCTCTGCATCCTTCAAGTAGTGTTAGAATTAATAAGTTTCGGACCCTGCCCAGCCCCAAACGGCTCAGTACCACTGCGGCTCTGAGACAACGTCCTCTCCCCCATCTCAGCTCGCTCTCACCCTCTCTTTACCTTCTTACTCTGTCCACATCAGTATCATAGCACCATCATTCATCACTTCACCCATTTGTGGCACTGTGTCACTACATACTAATACTAGAATCACTGATCATCCCGATCTATTTTATTGTATTTGCATTTGTATTAGCTACCTTAGCCATTGTATTTATTGCACGTGTGTAAGTTATTCTACATCTGCATCATCACGCATATTTCATCCGCCTGCATCTCGTCTCATACTTGCCATCCTCTCTCCTGTCTATCACAGTGCCACCCTATAACCCCTTCAGCATTAGTTAGACTAGGTTTAATCTCAACCCTTCTATTGATCCCCGCAGTACCCACCTCACCAAGTCCCACATCCGGAACTTAGATTCTCGCTTCCTTTAGTATTTTCAGGAAGTACTCCCACATCGCGATCTATCTACTCTCCCATAGCCCATCCACCCCGTTAAGCTTCGGCATCCCCCCCAGCCCACCCAATAGCACCAGGCAGTATAGGTTTAGGGCCATACCCAGCTCCCCTCAGTCCAGCAGTCCCGTTACCCTCCCTCCCCACCATTTCTTTCCATATCTGGAACTTTAATTCTCCCTTATTCCAGTAAATTCAGTAAGGGCATCTCTATCGCGGTACATCTATCGCCTCAAGACCCATCCACCATCATAAGCTCCGGCGCCACCTCTAGCCCACCTAGTAGTACCAGACAATATAGGTTAAGGACCACACCCAGTTCCCCATAGCCCAGCGGCGCCACGACGGTCAAGACGTTCCTGGCTCCATCTCTTGCTTGACCTTCTCATCTCATCTCTTATCATCTTTTCTGTAACCTCTCTGTCATCCACACGCCATCCATTGTATATATTATACTATTGCATCGTCATCTATTACTATATTGTACGTCCCCGTTAGGCACTTGTATTGTACGATTATAACGAGTTGTATTATTGTCACACTATCTTGACACCTTGCCAGGGCTGAGGCATCCTTGGCAGATTCACCATCACTATTTGCATCCTCATCTCATACCGATTGTTCCATCTAACCAAAGCCTGGAAGGATCTCTTTGTGCAATATTCTTATCTAAAGTGTGTAGAGTGCCAGATAATTAGGGATCCTAGGTTAGGTAAGAGATTTACGGGGATGTGCATTAGCTGAGGCTGGCATGGCGACTCGGCAACGTCCCCCTAGGGGCAGGCTGCGGCTCAGCCCAACGCCTCCCCTCACGCATGGAGGAGATCACGAGCCACCCAGGGAGATGGCCACGACTTCCCGCCCAGAACAAAACACACGGCTGGCAGGGCGGGAAAGAAAATCAACCACTATACGAACAACGACTGAAATGACCACTATAGAGACTATCACACGTCACCACGCCCTCGGGCCCGATGCCAGCCCGGGACGAGGCTCCGTGGTGCCACAGAACAGGGCCCCAGGGATCCGAACGCTCGTTTTCGAACGCTCACCTGAGAGCTTCGCGACGTTGGATCCCGCGACTCCGGAATTTATTCCGGGCGTCCCGTATAGACAGACGTTCCAGGAGGCTGCCCCGGAATCGCGCGTCCGCGACCACATCTCATACGCGGACGCCGCACGCTCCCCCCCGCTAAACATCTACATGCCCGCCCCCGAGACTCTACCATCAACAGCGTCCCCTTAACACCACAAAATCAAGAGCCGGTCATCAACAGTTTCACCAGTAGCGGCCGGCCATGCGCAGGAGGGGACAGGGGCGGGACAACAAGAGCTCAATATGCCCGCCCCAATAACTTTACCATCATCAGCGTCCCCTCAACACCAAACAATAGAGAGCCGGCCTTCTCCAACATCATCAATAGCGGTCGGCCAAGCACAGGAGGGGACAGGGGCGGGTCAACAAGACCTGAGGCTGCGGGGGCCATCGAGGGGGAGAAGGTGACGTTCCCCCTGCCGATTCCGGGGACGATCACATGTGATCTCTGCCGTCCACCAGTCTCCTGGAGACGAAAACAGTCAAAGCACAGGGACGCCCTTAAACACCTTCGTGGCGGCTTTCCGATGTAGACGATGCGGCTATGCTACCACCACGCTGCACGCCGGAAACCGCCACCTCTCACGCTCCTGCACCAGAGTCAGGGCCCTGGAGGAGGCCCCTCAGGAGGTAGGCCCAACCGAGCTGCGAGAAGACGGAACGCTCGTCCTGCTGTGACCGGCCAGGCCCAGCTCCTGCCCGATACCAGAATGCAAATTCGTCACGAGTGCCTCCGGAGTCACGGTGGCAACCAGTCTAGATCACCACCTGGCCCGGAGGCACGGAACTCAGATGGGCAGGAGGCTGTGGCGATGCACTTATTGCGACAAGACGATGGCCGGCCTGGAAACGAGGGAGCACCGGTGCGGCGGACCCAGACACGTGAAACCAGCGGGCGGACCTAAACGCTCAAGAGCAGGCCCGCCAGTCCCCGCACCGGTCCAGCCAAAAAGAAGCTGCCTCAGCAACAGCGAGAGGCAGGACGGGCCCAGAAGACGAATACATGACGGGGACGAGAGAAGCCCGGCCGCCGACCCACGAAGGATGCCAACGCGGCCGGAGATGCCCCGTCCCACAATCGCAGCCCGGAATGACCTATCGGGAGGAGACGGAGATCAGAGCACGGACGAGGGGGAGGACCACGATGAAGATAGCCTCCACCAACCTGACTGGACGCCCCCCCGCGACGAAATGGAAAGCGCGGCGGAGAGGGAGGACGACGTGCACGCACCAAGCCTCCCGACGACAAGCCGTCCAGAGCCCCGCGACCACTACCATAGCGCGGGGCGCGGGGAGGACCATGACAGCCTCTCCCCGGAAGAAGAAGAAGTCTGTGCCACTCCTCGGCCGGGGACATCTACGAGGACCGGACCCGCATCCCCCTCTGCAACAAGTGACAATAACGGTATTACAGAAGAGCTGTCCCCGACGCTGGTGACCGCTATTGCAAGAATTGACATCAGCGGGGGCAGCACAGGGGGGGTCTACCTAAATGAGCGGGTCCTACAAGGACTCGATGGTGTGGGGCCAAATGAATCTTCCTCCCTTACACAACAGTTTGTTCTCTTTTTCACCTTCGCGGCTTCTGTCTGCTAGGATTGGTGCATTGGTAGATCTAGATTATCTAGATCTAGATCCATCCTATCGTTGGGGTATTCAAAAATAACTTCAATCCAAAGATTAAAGGATTAAAGGATAGATAAGAAAAATGAAATAGTTTAATGCCGACAGGAGTGCCATCTAAATCGTGGCGGGTTATGGAATTTAGAATGTGTGAAGTAAGACCTTCGCAACCAGTTTCTGTCTTGCGGCACTTCTATAGATTGGAACAAACCGTCTGGTTCCAAGTCAATATATTTCAGCTTATCAGCCTATGTACAGTAAATTTTATGATAATATTTCTTGAAATAACCGTTAAAAACATCTACACTTTTCAATAATTTTTTGCAAATAAACAACATTCTTCTGATCCAAATTCAGCTCTGAACCACAGCTTAACAGGCTTGTTGTGATCGAGAACAACGATCGCCGCCCTCCCCTCGCTATAAATAGTAACATTTGTTTTCCCACAATCCTTAACCAAAACACGCCTACGAGTTCAGGCTTTGAATTTGGCAAGTGCCTCTTGATGACCTCTACTCTGAGAGAGAAAAATAACCATCACTGTATCAGTGTGAGGTAGGCCTACGTCGGCCATCTCTTCATGGTTAAGCTTGAACAACCCACACAGTTTACGAGCAGCCACACGAATGCTCGAATAACGACGTTCTTTTCGTGCCAAACCACGAAGCTGATGCGGTTTGGAAATCCGGTCATGATGCACCGAATATTGTGTCCCTTGTCTTTAGTTTAACATTGCCCTCATCGTTGAAATAAGCACCTAGATTAAAACTGGGCGACCAATTGATAAGGCACGAGATAACGTAAAACTCAATTGAAGTCCATTTTCTTTTTTTTTTTTTTTAAGTGTTATATTCTAATACCTACACCTAATTAAAAATTTCGACAAAACAAAAATAAATGTTTGGGGTCGGCATACATTTTCCACATCATTAAAGAACAAAATAATTATTTAGGTTAAAAAACAACAACAACAACAACAACAACAAAACCAACCGCTCCTAGACATGAAAATGATTATTTATTACAGTAAACCAACGCAATCGTAGCCTAAGAAGAGGCAGCGTTTTGCGGCTGTCATTCTGTCATCTTTGGCATTCGGTACAGTGCCATACCTTCACGGATCTGAACCTCTACAACTACAAGCACCAAGACTCGAAGCCTGAGATAAAGGACAAGTGCCGACATCATTTTATAAAAGGAATATCCCACCCTTATTGCAGCTCTTTGATGACACTCTAGAGAAATATATATATATTAATGATTTAAAACAGTACTAACATATTGAATGAAAGTGCTCAAAACTAAGAGGCAGGACATAAATAATTATGCGATCCATAATTCATAATTATCTATATATATATATATTTCTTCATATTACATAACTCAGCGAATTGGGGTTTGCTGAAATGTCTAAAGCACATGTGCATCCGTTTATTCATTTATTTATCTTTTATGTGTGTTTGTTGGTTGTTGTTTTTTTTTTCACCAAATAAGGCAACTTTGACCTACCGAGCTGCATATTGATATGAGGTCATGTGTGGATGTGCCCAAACAGAAATTCCGATTTTGTTGCGGAAACATAGAATGTGAAACCCCTTAGGTTGTTCTCCTTGGAAATGAGCGTGTCAGCGAGGCGGAGTAGTGCGACAGTCTCTCTCTCTCTCTCTCTCTCTCTCTCTCTCTCTCTCTCTCTCTCTCTCTCTCTCTCTCTCTCTCTCTCTCTCTCTCTCTCTCTCTCTCTCTCTCTCTCTCTCGTTTACAGTTATCGATTCTGTCTTTATTTATTGGATGTAGGTATTATTTTGATGTTGCTGTTCTTGTTATTATTGTGGTCGCTATAATTTTTGTTGTTGTTGCTGGTGCCGCTGCTGTAGCTGAATGATGGTGAAAGTTAATGACGACGGTTCTCCGAGTCCACCTTGACATCCCTGGATGCCGCCACAAGCTGCCCAGGTCGCAGCTCCTCACCCTTGGTTCCTCTCACGCCTAACTATAATTTTATTTCCTCCGCCTCCTCGATAGACAGACACAAGTTTCCCCTGTTGCTAACATAATAAATATACATATCTAGGCTTAAATTTGTTGACGACGGTGAAACAAATTGACATTGCGTTTTGTTGTTTTTTTTTCAAATAGCCAGTGTTTTCTGAGACCATATAGTATACTTGCTGCAAACTTTCACTAAAGGATAATAAGGTCACTGCAACTTTATCCAGATTTACAGAACTGATGGACACTGTCCACTTTTGTCCACTCACCATCTGCTCCTCCTCTCCAGGGTTGACGTAACTCTTGCCAGCCACCATGTTGGGCACTCGGGTGATGGCCGCCCTCAGCTGACGTCTCGTGGAATCCGCTCCTGGTAGAGAGAGAAAAAGAAAGTATTTCAAATGATAAGTTTATTGACTTGAACTCGACATGTGCGTCGCATATATACAAGTGCGCAAAGAGGCCGATAGAAGGACATTTTCCGGCTGGGAAAAACTAACGATTTAAAAGAGATAAAATGAGTTGCCAGGTGGAAGAAGTCAGAAATACAAGTAGCGGGACGAAAAGGCACGACTAGAAATAGAGAATGTCATGTAAAGCTTTCAAATGCACGAAGCACGATATTCTGACAGAGTGTCGGAAACCAATCGCCCTCCGTTTTACGACCCAAACGAATTCATCACAAGCAGGATACGACTGAAAACAATATTGATGGAGATTGGGAAGACGAAAGAAATGCTAAAGGCAACCAAAAACTTGCATTATTCAGAGACTTGCTGGCAGGGGCATAATATTTGAGGGATGATGAAACCACTTGAGACAATCAAACACACAGACACACACTCCCCCCACCCCCCACTCCTCTCTCTCTCTCTCTCTCTCTCTCTCTCTCTCTCTCTCTCTCTCTCTCTCTCTCTCTCTCTCTCTCTCTCTCTCTCTCACGGCTGTTATGATAAGTGTTAAGGAGCGGCATTTCAGTTTGCCTGTCCAGTGAAGCAGCCTCTAACCCGATCGGGTCATGAGGTCAACCACCCCAGCCTAACGGAGATTCCCCTTTCCACGCAACCCTAATCATTAGATCTTATTTTCATACCAAATAATGGAGAATTTAAGCTCGTAGATGAAAGGAAATACAGAAATCAAATAATTTGTTTAATCTATATTCAAACGATAGGAGCATATGTTTTTCCCCCTCCTTTTCATTTAAATGGTGGAGTTATTGAGCCTTTTCACAAGTATATGAATCTGGTATAATCTTTAGGTGGTGACGTTTTTTTACGGGACATTTATCAAGAAGTGAAACAATTTTTGGGGATGAAATTTTTACAGTATTTCATATATAATTATGTTGAACTTAACAGCCACCAAAGGATATCAGCGAAGAGTTTTCCGTTTTGAAGTTGTGCGGGTTTGAGTTAAGATAGTAATTCACTTCTTACAGCACTGGCACGGTGTTTTGATATAAAATAATATATCTAAATAACGATAGGACACAGTAGTTTCAAGCGGTAAAAGACCTGATCTTAACTATAAACAAGGTTATAAACACGCACTAAGAAGAAAATAAAACTAATGTAGAGTTGCACATAATTATATTCGCATTGTCTTACTTTACAGGTAAAACATACGTTTACTTTGCCTCGTTTTTCAAACGGCGGGGCGAGTGCTAAGAGCTCTGACTTTGTAAAATTTTCAAGCTTTTATAGGCGTAACTTCCTTCAAATCTGTGACGCTCAAGTGCTTTGAGTTTATTTACGTAGAACCCGGCTTCGAACAGTTTACTTTAATGCACGAAAATTTGGTTGAGAGGTAGGCTCTCCATTTTCTGGCTGGAGGTAAAGGTTCGTATCCTGATAAAAGAATCTCTTTACTCATATAAACCTTCACCTTCCTCAACATACTGACAAAATGGGTATCAGATAAAAGGCAGCCGAGGATCAACGAAGCTAGACGCCGGAATATACAGGTTTTGACAGATGCTCTTTTGAAGTGGCTCGTGAGGTTAGAATGGCAGGTTAGTAGGTACCAGGTCTTAAGGTAGACTTGCAAGAGGCAATTTGATCAATTAAAGGGAATTTAACTCAGGATTAAGGCTGAATAATACCCCTTCTCTTTCTATCTGTCTGTCTGTCTGTCTGTCTCTCTCTCTCTCTCTCTCTCTCTCTCTCTCTCTCTCTCTCTCTCTCTCTCTCTCTCTCTCTCTCTCTCTCTCTCTCTCTCTCTCTCTCTCTCTCTCTCTCTCTCTCTCTCTCTCTCTCTCTCTCTCTCTCTCTCTCTCTCTCTTTTGAATAATTACCCGCACGAAGGCAGTATATATGAGGAAAATTACTTTTCCTTACATTTTTGTTGAATGACTGTTGAAAAAGACACAATGTTGAGATACCTGAGTTGTTTCTATTCAAGAAATAAAGAATCCCTGTTCATTCATTACCACACACAATCACAATTATTCTGCAACAAACCTAAGAATTCGGAAGATGATCTTAGTTTTCTAGCTGTGCGGAATGTGCAACTGGTACACATAGTTGCCACGTCATGATCACAATAACTTAAGTTACAATTTAAAGAAAATAAACAAAGAATGAAAGAGAAATAAACAATAGCGTTTAAAAATGTCTTAAAAAATACTTTCCATGACGTTAGATCATGAAGGGCACACTAAGTCTTGGTGACTAACATTATTACACAGACATAGGACATTTCGTTCTAAGAAAAAAATCGTTTGGTGATATTGTCTTGCCATAATGGTATTTAAATTTCTCTTTCCCAATTCTCATAACTTTCAAAATCGTTAGGATTTCCGTACATGCCACTTAGTTCGAACAATATAAACACTATCAGCTGCAAGTCTTGCTTTATGACGTCAACAAATAGATGTGGAACAAGATCATTTGATTCATAATTATGAATACTGCCCACTGTGTGTGTGTGTGTGTGTGTGTGGGTGTGTATAGTATGTTTACCCCGACTCGGACGCGAATTCCATGTTGTGCCGAGGCTCCGCAGCTCTACGGTGCCACGCCCGGTTGGCCTAGATTGAAGGTCATCACTGCATGGAGACGCATGCGCCATAAGACTGTGACTGGGAGTCCATTCAGTCCCTGGTGAGCTGGACTTTCTCGACCAGGTCGCCATACTAGCGAGATTCAAGCAGGAATATCCATCGGTCCTTTTAGGCCTAAAGCTTTGTGATAACGGTAATAATTATAATAGCCTCGCTCATAGCACTCTCTCTGGTTTGAGACGAGCTATGGAATTTGCCACAACCACACATGCTAGAATCAGCTGAAGGATTCAGCTTTAATGACTTATTATTTTTTTTTAATAAAGTTTCTTCAATGACAATGCAGTAGCTTTTGTCTATGCATTTTATAGTCATTGGCAAATGTGGGAAGATTTCTGCCTAGGGTTAACGTGTTGTGCAAAACTCCTCTCGTCTGCTGACGGCTGAAGATTATTGTAGATGGCTTAACAGGTTTTCCTGTTACTAATTTGCAGAGGGCGTGTCAGTATCATGCCCGTATCAGTGACGCATTTCAAGGGTTTCTTCCTCATTTCCAATTCTAAGTGAGCTCTTCCTTAAGGTATAAGTTGAGGTCTTCATTTCAAGTGAGCTCTTCCATAAGGTATAAGTTGAGGTCTTCATTTCAAGTGAGCTCTTCCTTAAGGTATAAGTTGAGGTCTTCATTTCATAAGCGTAGCTTTACAAACTTGTTTTTTTTCTGTTGCATGATGACAGCTACACGTTCATAAAGCGTCTATCGACCAGTCGCCTGACTGGACCTGATGAGACTGAGGGAGCTCATCTCGTGAATGACGCACGCAATTCTTCTTTTCAAGGATGTATTTAGAAAATTATTGTCTTCCCTTTGTTTATATTGCTCTCCCACTTAGCAGGCACTAGTAGGCCTAGTAGGCTTGCGCTAATTTCGGAAAAATACACTACGGAACGTTTACGATTTTGTTTTTTGTTTGTTCAATCCCACGTTGAATCATAAAAAAAATTGATCGCTCTAAACATCGCGGTGGATATAGTCGTTGGTCGTAACTTTGCTGTTGAGCTCAAAACTTGGGTAGCTTTCAGCATGATGAAGCCACCATATCAATAGAAACACTGTCTTAGGTGAGTTTCTCCATCACCACACCAGTTTAGGCGATTCAGTTTAATCACTGGGAAGAATTTCGTTCTTCAGCCTCACAATAAAAGAGCGACAGTGTTGTTTGTTTGGCTTGGAGAATATCCTATGTGCTTTGAATTTATCAGATATATTGGAACATTATTGATTTTTTTTTCCTATGGACGGTTGATTTTTTTCTTACTAAACCCATAAAGATGAAAGTTGATGGCTTAGGCAAGTACTATGCAGTAGTAATACACGAATAATCTAAATGATAACATATACGATATACTTGGTAATCTGTATTATAAGAAATACGGATAATTTATCAGAAGCAGAGAGCCATGATTTGGTCTAAAACTTTATGTGGATCTGGAATCCAGATTGATCTGTGTTTCACTGAGGATCGTTTTGTTGTAGACTAATGCCACATCTTTAGTTGTAAGAAAATGACTCCCTCCATTAAGGTGAAGAATTCTTGATCCAAACATATGAGCCTATTTATGCTTTATAAAATCGATGTATTCTAGATCACCATAATGATAAAATCTTGTTCCCTAACCATCAATATAAACTTAGGTCTACTTCGATCTACATGTAAGCTAGATTTTCTAATCGTTTGATTGAGCTCATTATTATGGAATAGAACTCATTTGGGTTAAGAAACGAAAAAAAAAACTTCTCTTTCGGGTTTCTGGGTTGTATTAGGTTTATCGGGTGTTGAAAGGCTTAGCACACGAAAAAAAAATCAATATTTAGTTTCTTGGTGTGCATACTTCTAACACAAACACTGCATGAGAGAGAGAGAGAGAGAGAGAGAGAGAGAGAGAGAGAGAGAGAGAGAGAGAGAGAGAGAGAGAGGGGGGGGAGGGGGAGAGAGAGAGAGAGAGAGAGAGAGAGAGAGAGAGAGAGAGAGAGAGAGAGAGAGAGAGAGAGAGAGAGAGAGAGAGAAAGAGAGGGAGGAGGGAGGATAAAAAAAGAAATATAATGACGAAAAAGATAGAGACGGCGAAATAGATAAGAAATGGACATCGATTGGTGAGCAGATATGTGTAGTAAACATAAAAGGAAAAAAAAAGGAGATATCTGAAGGTTAATTTTTTTGATACGTCCATACCTGCTTGCCACCAGCAGTATTTACTGCGTTCAGTAGTGGTGCTCAGTCATGACCTCTTCATATTAGGCGCGGCAAGCTGACGGATCGTGACATTCTTCTCCATCCTTGAAAGATGACTGCAACTTTCGCGGGAAAAAAATAGGACTTCTAATGGGGGGTTGGCATATTTAGAGCTGTTATTGGTGGTGGTGGTGCTTTTTTTTAAATGCGATTTTATCAAAATATCGAAGCGCAGAACACATGCTAACATGCTTTGGAAACACCCTACTTCTCTAACAACTAGGTCTTGAGTTTATTGTGTCAGGTCATAAGTATCCTTTTGAACCGATACCAAAAACATGTGCTGTCAGAAAATGATATGTTGATTACACAGGTTAGAAGATATCTAAAGGACGGAAACTGCTAAAGTTTTAGGCCTATATCTAGTTCCTGTCCCTACATTATTGTTCTACGTTTTTTCCGTTCTACTTGATAAAGTATAGCCTACTCAAAAATAATCTTATGACTAAGCATGCATTTCCTAAATATTTTCTAGGGACACAAACTAGACCCGGGCATGTCTTTAATAAGAAAGACTTCCTTGCTCCTCCTTTTGGCCCAACTAACAGCCAAATCAGAGGAAAGACGAGACTGTAGAAAGCATAACAAGTAATATGTCTCCGCACGTAAAGCTTTGAGGTTCAATTAAGTTAGGCCGTGCAGAAGAAAAAGAAGAAGAAGAAGAAGAAGAAGAAGAAGAAGAAGAAGAAGAAGAAGAAGAAGAAGAAGAAGAAGAAGAAGAAGAAGAAGAAGAAGAAGAAGAAGAAGAAGAAGAAGAAGAAGAAGAAGAAGAAGAAGAAGAAGA
>JAWDGP010000665.1:537500-546260 GCA_033675545.1 Elysia crispata
TTTCCACACAGTCAGCTTGTGTGTAATATTTATAATTTAGCAACTTCACAAGTTTTACCATTTTCCCTTTTTTTTTTTTTTTCTTTCACATTAGGAAGACTAAAATGAATTTTTTGTTTTGTTTTTTTATTTGTTTGTTGTTTTTTGTTTCTTCTTTAATCCCCATTAACTCGCAACTGTTTGAGGGGCAAAAATCCTCTATAATGCTTTACACTACGCAGTTGTATTTTGTATAAATGTGATTAGTATGGCACGGTGTGCGTCTGTGTAAATCATATCGCATGCGGATGGTTTTTTTTAGTTTGTTTTGTTTGGGTGGGGGGAGAGAGGGGTCACCTTGGCCCTGGTTGACATCTGTTAAAGAAGGCTGAGACAGTCAGCAATATATACATGTATGTAGGTCAGACAAAATATCGCGATTTGAGGAGGACAGCAGAGACTGCAAAGAAAGCTGGAAGAGGCACATATAATAAACCGGTTAAAAAAAAAGGAGGGGGTGGGGGTGGGGTTACAAGACCGAAAATTAATGGAATGCTTGCAAATACTGAATAGTGTTAATTTTAAAGAGTTAATACAAGGTTGAAGTTAGACAATCATCGTAAACTTCTCTGTATAACTTGTTGCTCCTGAGCTATAATATTGTAGTAGGACAGGGCGTTTTGTTTTTTTGTCTTCTTTGATTTTTAAATCATGAGTTCCGTAAATGAAAGGAAACGACAGACATCTGTGTCACAGCGTCACAGCATTGCGTAAGTGACTTGCAAAAATTTATATAACCACAAGCCACCGATACAGCAATCTATCAGAAGAAGAGGAAACCGCGTCCAATAACACTTAAAAGAGGATTGGCCACTTGAAAAACTTCTAACCCAGGGAGAGCCAGAGCATCATTTTGGGCTCAATCGGTTGACATGACCTAAACAAGATTGCAATGCATGTATGACACGAGGGGGGGGGGGGGGGGTGAGATGTAGATCCACCATGGTAAGCTTATCAAGAGAAAACAAAAAATACAGGTGGCTACGTAGGAATAACATTTTTTTGTGGTGTACATTGTCCAAATGCGACCCCAAAAAAACAACAACAAACAAACAAACAAAAAACGTAATAGGTACAGAAAGTAGCTGTGCTGAACAATTTGTCCATCATAAATGTATCTATGAAACAAAGTTGTGTTTTGTTCATGATCCTGTTAAAAAAGAAATTTTGCGTTTCGATTTTACACGTTTTTGTCCTGTAGACTTGATATGAAATTTCTCACAGGCGTAAACTTCATGTGCAGAAGTAGCATTTTTATATACTTGCCAAAATAATAATTCAGTGTAGGGAAAAGAGATGGGAAAGATGTTTAAAAAAAATAACAACAGAAAACAAACAAAACAAATTTTAAAAAAAAATCTCATTTTTTTCAAATGTGTCAACTTTGATTAATGATAGATCTAAATTGAAATCATCAGAACAGCTCCAGCTCTCAGTACCTTCTTTGAAATTATATTTCTATGACGTACTGACAACGAGTCTTATTGAACAACAGCTAAAGGTGGGAACAAGATGGGCGATTTTTGCTAAGAAATGTGAATATGACAAACGGAAATCCGTAAAGACACTGCGCCACATATTGTGAGGATGTAAAAATCATTAAGTCACTCTTGTCATATACTGTTTCACTCCACGTACAAAATGTTGCAAATATTGTTCCTCGGGCAAAAGAAGAGTTCAAGAGAATGGAAGAAGTTATTTTGACCATAACTTTCTATTTTTGCTAAGGGAAATAACGGATGCTCCCGCATCATACAATTCTGTTTTTGTCCCGGAAAACTAAGCAGCAACTGAAACAATAGGGATGCCATGACCTGAAAACACCCGTTATCTCTTCTTACAAATAAAAAAAAACAGGTTTACAGAGCAACTAGTCAGCGATGCAGGCTGTATTCGACCGTGTTTGGGATTCAACCAGTGAATGTAATGTTGCAAAGTATGTGAAACTCTTGAGAAACTCATAGCGGCTCTCGGCTCCCAGACGGCAACGTTTTTGACGTACTTCTAATTTGACGTCCCCCAAACCTCTCTCACGGTCCGATACACGGATTTTTTTTTTTTTTTTTTTTTTTTTGTTGTAATTCGGGGTGCCATTTTTTTTTACAATAGCAATGTTATTTCCGATACACCTGCTTTGACAAGACACTTTAAGTCGAGAACCCAGTAGCTTTGATCTTACTTCATCGGATCCTCACCTTTATGGTCGTTTTAGACGCCATCTTGGAGGCTGGAAGGTAAAACCTTCACTTTAACACGATCGGGTAGCGAAGTTACACAAATTTTTTTTTATCGGATGGTGTGGTTTAATAAATTTATTGTCATTTCGTGGACTGAAATAAATCGTACTAAAAAGGAAAAGACATATAATTATAAGAAAGTCTAGTATAAGCTTATCTGAAAACCACTATATATTGCGGGATTTACAATGATTTCAAAATTTCTTTTTGACGCTCCTTGTAGTTTCGAAAAGAGTCTATCGTATCTCTGAACAAGGGGATGCATTCGGCTGCTTACCTTGTCGTTACCAGTACCTTTGTTATTTATAAAGAAAAAGGGTGACGTTTTTTTGTTTTGTTTTTTGTTTTGTTTGGCTTTGTTTTGTTTGTTTTGTTTTCTTTGGCCAAACTTTTCTATGTCAAAATCATATTGAATGAATAGTGTCGAAAAAAAATTCTGAGCTAATTGCCGCTATTTCAGCAAATTCTAGAAATAAATAGATTATTTATTTGATGTGGATAAAAAAAAAGAAAGTGCCGATTATGACAATGAAGCCCCATACTCAAATGTTGAACGCTTTCTCAGGCAGTCCTCTGCAAAGAGCTTAGTATGATTTTTGGGATGGGTCACAAATATCATTTATATGACGTACTTCATTTAAAAAAAAAAACAGCCGGAGCTGGGCTCATCTAACAAGCTTCAAAAATTAGGCGAAACCCCGAGAAGCCAGGTTTTGAATCATATTTGTTGTGGAAACTCTAGGGCAACAATCATTCAGATGGAGCTGTGCATGACCTGCCCGAGTAGTGCAATCAGGAAGTGGCAAGAAGCACCAGATCACGGGTTCAGAAGTACGTGATGATAATATGGCGATCCACCACAATACATGGAAATGAAAACAAAAATTCGAAGGCGAAAAAAAGTTTAAGAATGGAAGAAAATAATTTGTCGCAGTTTAACGCCCTTGCCGTAGGCAGCATATTCATCGCGGCTCAGAATGATTGGGCTCTGACTTAGTGCATTTGCTTGAAGAGTTTACTGCCTTATGACTACGAGCCCATGAGATTGTGTAGATCTAGAATTCAGATCTTACATAAAAAAGATCAGTAAAATATTCCCGGCCGTTAACTACATAATGTCCGACCCAATGGTGGGGTTGCCTCTATAGTCTCAACACACATGGCGCGTAAAAAAAAAAAAAAGTAAAATCCCGATTCAGGTGTTGAACGATAAGTGTGAGATTCTGCAACGAATCGTTCTCTGCTTTTTTCGAATTAAGCCAGATTAAAGAATGATGGCGAAAAGGAAACAAAACCAAGGACGATAAGTAAGTCTGTGTTGAGTTTAGTGCTCGGTGGCCACAAATCATCGTAGAGAGTGTAACAACTGTATGATCTTCACTCTCTGATCTTGGCGAGGCGACAAGGCCGCACAGCTTTGCCTGATGTGCGTTACATAATCTGGTACTAATATTATTGCGAAGGGTTTGTGTAAACTATCAAGATAACAATAATAGTCAAACGGTTAGGTTCACAACTCTATTGGCGATAACAGAAAAGTTATGAGTCGCAAACTCTCGGTTTTCCCTAGACTGCAAATGATAATAAAAACAATTTGTAATCAATGCATCCACCTTTTAATGCAATGTGCTCACCAATGTGAAGACTTAAGATAAATTCGACTCGTGAAAGTAAAAAAAAAAATATTTACATGTAAAAAATGCGAATGTTCGGGTTTTGCTGGTTTTTCCAGGGTTTTTTTTAATATCGGGCTCGTGAGAACAAATATAACTTTATAATTCCTCATTGCTGGTTGGAGTAGTTAGAAAAGATAAATGTTTTAAAAGGTGACAATGAACTCTTCCTGTCATATTTTCAAAACCTGCGACTTGATCATTTTGGCGCTTAAAACATTTCTGCTTTGTTCCAACTTATGGTTTTCAACAAAGCAAGATTAAGCACACATTTCTAAACCTGTTATCAAGCCTGTTTTTATTACGTACTTCAGCTTCGACGCGTTAATTCTATATGGCCTTTACGTTGTGGGTGCCCAAAATAATGTTCAAAACCTCCTATAGACCAACAGGCCCTTTCACAGCATGTGTGCCTCCACTTCTAAACAGGTTAACTCTATACCTCTAAAAGTGCAATTATTCTTGAACGCTTGCACCTTAATAACATCGCAGTTGAATTATTTTCCTATCATTTTTCCCACGTTGAATAACGTATTATTTAATCGACAAAAGGTCTTATGAACTAGAGGTCAAGTGCTTTCTTTCCTATTCTCACCGATAAAACAGAAAAATTGTTGATGATCCCGTGTTATCTAAATAGGACCAGCGTGAATGGGGCTTACGTAGAGTTGTTACCTCTTAAACTAATACAATATAAACATAGTGTGTTTGTTTTTAATGTTTAAAAAAAAAAGGCGATTGCTGGATCAGCAATTGAAAGATTAAGTGGTTTCGTATAGTTAAGTTGTCCTTGTACCTCCTCAATATACGTCTCTCGACAAAGCAGGGCAAAGAGCTGGAGTGATAGCTCACGGATCTCCAATGTTAAATCTGTGACTTTTTTCAGCAACCCTTTGGCTTCACGGTCAAAAACCCTGACGCATCTACATTGATTATTTTCAGAATCCGAAAAGAACTCCGTTTTTTTAAGTGTACCCAGTACCCATCTACTCTACATTATTCAAACTAATGTGTGCCTGCATGCGTAAAGGCTTTCATACATTGTGAGCAGGAGATCAAGTTACTCTAATTGAAAGGTTGCAATTTCTTTAACCATTAAAGTGAGAAAGTTATAATCGATTAAAATGGACTGTGAAATTGTGAGCAGGTTATTACGCGAGACAGCGCGTGCTAAGGTTACCTCTAGAAGACTCCCCGGTACTGAAATATTCTTAGTTTACAAATTTACTCTCTCTCTCTCTCTCTCTCTCTCTCTCTCTCTCTCTCTCTCTCTCTCTCTCTCTCTCTCTCTCTCTCTCTCTCTCTCTCTCTCTCTCTCTCTCTCTCGTCTTATTTCTATTTTACACTAGATCTAAACATGAGATTTTTCTTTCAAATATGATGACAGACAAATTGTCTCATGTGTGAAAAGGAAAACATAAGCTTCATTTCTGACAGATGACAATTTTATATTAATCATATCTGTCAATGATTTTGGTCTAGATCTACATCAAGATTGTCATTTATTGCGATGATTCGAAAGGTAAAAATAAAAAGGGTTGAAGGGTTTAATGGGACACGATAAACTTGTTGTTTTCCCGAGCCCTGTCCTATCCAAACGATGAGCTCACGTCTCTCCCAGCTACGATTGAGCATCACCAGATAGACATAGTGACTTTCAGAGATAGAGCTTAGTAAATCCCACCAGGATTATGACAGCATGAGCTAAGTTACTATACTACTCATAAAGCTTTATCCATTTAAGTGCTTGACAAATTCTGCATAATACTTTATTACTTTTTTATTGATTATTTTTCCTGTAATGCCGTGTAACATAAGTGAGACTAAAGGGAGCCATAGACGGTTCAGTGGGGCGCGGCGGACAGGTACTGTCCAGTTGACCCGCGGTGCAATGATTTTATTTCACAAACGAGCTCCACAGCAGAACTTTAAAATGGAACCTCTGATCCTATTTTACGAGAGGATAATTATAGACGAGCGGCTTGGGTCAGAACCACTGCCTCGTCATACTGCTCTGGCAAGGTTTTCACACATGTGTAGACAAACTCTCAGTTTTATCCCACAGTGGGATGAAGGCATCCTTGTTATTGTATATTCACCTGTCCATAAATTTTCTCTTCTTTATGCCGTTGTTTGTAATATGTCAACCTATCTGTTCCTGTTGTTTTCAACATCAAATCTTTCCATTTTCATTTTTCAACTGTAGGGATTGACAAATTATCGCAAGAAGTCGACGAAGCAGAAGCATAAGATTAAATTATCTGGTCAAACAATGTTCATTCGCCTATCGCACCAAAGATCCAAAACATAAATATCGTACTCACCTGGAGAGAGCATGGTCATAGATCTATCCTGCTTGTTGATGGTAAAAAATAAATTTAATACCCCCCCCCCCCTCTATCTCTCTCTCTCTCTCTCTCTCTCTCTCTCTCTCTCTCTCTTCTCTCTCTCTCTCTCTCTCTCTCTCTCTCTTTTTTTCCAATATGTCTCTCTCTCCCTTTTCTTTCCTTTATATGTCTCTCTCTATGTCTGTCTCTGTCTGTCTCTGTCTCTCTCTCTGTCTCTCTCTCTCTCTCTCTCTCTCTCTCTCTCTCTCTCTCTCTCTCTCTCTATTCTCTCACTTTTTTTACTCTATGTCTCTCTCTCCCTTTTCTTTCCCCTCTATATGTCTGTCTGTCTGTCTCTCTCTCTGTCTCTCTCTCTCTCTCTCTCTCTCTCTCTCTCTCTCTCTCTCTCTCTCTCTCTTTCTGTCAATCTTAAACATTATGTTCTGTCCATCATTCTTTATCTATTCTCTCTATATATATATCTCCCCAGCCTCTCTCCCTTCCTCATTTTTTCTTTCTTTATTCTCATTTGTCATATTTTACAATTAAAAATTAAGATTGGTGCCTGTACTTTCCATCTACTTTGCAAACATGCAACAGTCAGTCTCGTCGTCCGCCAGCGGTTGATATTAAACACAGATATTTCTGTTTGACTAGTGGCAAACTCGTACGCAGACATCATTCTTTTTTATCGCTGTTTGCTCGAAGTGTGGCGTGTGTCATTAAATTCTCCTCCCACTCGGAGCGGCGTTCGGTAAAAGAAAAGTGTAGGAAATGGCTAATAATACGACAAGTGCCACATGACTTATCGACTTGTCGCTCGACTAAAGACTACAAGAGAATTTTTCAAAGACTCAACGCCGCGTCGGGCGGTGAAGTAGACCTTGAACTGAGGACCGCTGGTCCGACAGCAAAATGGCTATCAGTATCATGGGGCGGCGATGATAGAAGAGCAAAGCTAAACTGTATAATGCAATACAAATTTGTTTGAGGAAGCTTAATCACAGCAAATGAAAATAAAAAATTAAGCCCAGAAGATTTTCGAGACTTCCTAATAGGGACACAAATATCTAAGCATAGACCGTAAACTTAACTAGGTAATTACTTGCTTCGATGGACCTGGATATCAAGAATAAAGGGGACTGGCTCAAGAATACATATAGATAACCAATGATCCTCCGCGAAACAAGTATACTTACAACTTCAATAGGGTGTGTATATCCGTGGGAATCTCGTATTCTAGGGTTAACAAAACAGCACTGATTTAGTTCCTTGAAAAAGCTCAACTGGATAATCACTAACAAACAAATCTCCGATTCTCACCCTGGTGCTGCCACATAAGGACTTCAGAGGAACATGACAGTTTTGCTGTCAGTCTTAAGAAATGAGACAAGTACACTTTCAGTCTCCTATACAGGTTAGTATGTTGGCGCTTGATCCATAAACTGCTCGATTAAAAAAAATAACTTTACGAAAAATGACGACATATATGTATGAGGAATTTACCTTATTTAAAAAAAAAAACAACTTTCTTACTGAATATCTTATCAAATCAGACGTCCGCGGACTCAGTACCGCTGGAGGGTTTATATTGGTTATACTTGGATTTTTCAACCATGCATTTTTTCCTAATTCGTAGAGACAGTAAGTCGTCCAGGTTTCTTTGACAGTCGAGACAGTGTAATCTGACTCGTGCACCTATTCATTAAGGCTGAGGAAAACACCACTTGCTTCTTGAACACTACTGTTATAAAATAAATTCGGCTGGATTTTTTCACCGACCCTTAACAAGAACGGTTCAAAAGCACAAACCATTGAAGATCGACGTTTAGAACTGTTATCTGGAGTCCCACCAAAGATAGTGTTTATCGTTCTATTCTGGTCTGTGGATGTGGGATGAAGCGAACTATGTCCGCTTTATGAAAAATGGCTGTTATCATTTCCATGGTTGTGGTAAAAATATATCAAAAAAAAAAAAAAAAAAATAAGGGGAAAAATAAATTATGCCGATATCGACCGGATGCTTAAGCTATGTTGGGAGGCGAGACTTTTAGCTGATATCGTGAAGGGCAATCACTGAGAACTTGATTTGTCCTCTAAACTGCGGTTTGGAGCAAGTCTGAGTGACATTATAGAGGCAGGCTGATATAAGAATAAATACAAATCGAAGCTAAGAGCAGTGGTTTCTCCGGATAAAATAGATGGTGGCTCTTATGCAGGATAAAAATAACAACTACTTTGAAGGACAACACCTAGTGGTGTCTTATTTATTCAAGCTTAACAGTATATGAGTTATTGATATAGCATTGTATGCATCCCGAACTTATCTTTTACAAGCAACTTATGCGAGAAAAATTAATAAACCGCTGAAAAAGTCGAAAAAACCAATGCCGCAGAAAGGGAAATATGTTGATAGCCATTTTTAAGAAGAAAGCTTTGGACGATCAATGTGGTTTTGTGTTCAACTAGGTCGCGCATCTTGGA